>LOJH01052843.1:0-12283 GCA_001685095.1 Ellobius talpinus
GTTTCTTTATTAACCAATGGAAGTAACACATAGACAGATGACCCACCTACATCACACATGGTGGCCTAAAGAGCTGAGATTTACCTAAGAAGCCTAACAGCACCTTCCACAAGGAGTCTGAGAGCAAAGGTTCAGTTTCGTATTCAAAGTCTACTCACTTTTCCTCTTCTTAGCAACTTCTGAGTTCCAGATATTAGTCCAAGCCAGCTGCAGAAGGCAGTTTTGAGAGGAGGGCAATTTGAATCTGGATTCCATTTTAAATGGTGATTAGGTGTGATGATAGCGTGGTGTCCAGTGATCTCCAAGTGCCACCGTATACATTAGTATCCAAACTGATGCAGTTTAGATTGAATGGGCATGAGGTCTAAGGCTGTAGCGGTCGGAATGAGAATGGCCCCCATAGGCTAATATAGTCTAATGTTTGGTTCCCAGATGGTGGACTGTTTCTGTTTAGGAAGAATTAGGAGGTGTGGCCTTGTTGGAGGAGGTGTATCACTGGGGTTGGACTTTGGAGTTTCAAAATCCCATGCCCTGCTCAGTCTCCACCTTGTGAAGCAGATGTAAGAGCTCAGCTACTGCTCCAGCACCATGTCTACCTGTCTGCTGCCATGCTTCTGCCATGACGATCATGGACTCAACTTCTGAAACTGTGAGCAAGCCCCATGATTAAATGCCTTAGTTTATAAGTCGCCTTGGTCAGTGTGCTTTGTCACAGCAGTTGAACAGTCACTAAGACCAGGGCTTACCTTTGATAGTTACTTCAGAAAAATACAGACTCAGGCTAGCCACTGTTGAAGCTCAGTTATGGATCCAAGACTGTACTGTGGGCTGGATTTCCCAGATAAAAATTTTCTAGAGAGGTTCCTGGCTGCCTGAGCATCCTGCATTTCTGGGGATAGAGCAGACGGGGAAGGGCAGAGACAACGGGAGTATGATGAGGATCTGAGCTGTGTTTAACTTCACATTTGATTTCCCTGCCTGGCAGATGCCCCAGGGCCTTGAGGGGGGACAGCAGGCTGTCAGAGGGGGTATTAAACAGTGAACCAAAATAGAGATTTAGCAAACCAAACAAGGAGAGAGCCATGGGAGCCAGCTGTGAGATGCAGCAGCAGGGAAGCCTGCAGCTCCTAGGAAGAGTCTACCCAGCAGCTCCCAGGGCCTCAAGCTCTCCCACCAGCCCACTGTGCCCTGGGTGACAACAGAAGCCAGCTCCCCCTGCCCAAGGGGGTCACGATGATCACTTGGCAGCCACCCCATCATATTAAAACTATACAGGAAGGGAACCCCTCAGATCATTTCCGGGGATGGGGGGGAGTCCTGCCTCTGTCCCGCTTAGACCATTTGTAGAACAAGACATTTTGCCTCCTTTTCAGGTCTTACCCATGGTGATGTGGTTAAAACCTGGGACAAGCTCCTCCTGAGTGCTTTAGCCGTTCTCAGTGCCAGAGCAGGTCATTACTCACCCTACCCTCGAGGGAATTCCCTGAAACTTGGGAGCTGTGCAGATTATGGGCTAGGGCAGGCCAAAGACCTGATAAGATGTGTGAGCCATCCATCTTTGGGCTTCCCCTTGGTACTGACAGCTGCTAAACCACAGATAGAAGCTCCCTTACAAAGACCAGTGTACCTTGTCAGTTACACGGCTCTGGGAAATATTGCAGATCAAAAAACCTCCCCTCTCTTCAGCACTTCACTACACACACACACACACACACACTCATATACCACACACATACACACACACACCACAACACATACACACACCCCAAACATACATATATGTATCACACATACACATACAACACACACTCATATACCACACACATACACACACACTCATATAGAACACACATACACACACACACCACAACACATACACATACAACACACACATCACACCACACACAGACACATACAACTCAAACATATATATGCATATATATACATACATATATACATATACCACATACACACTCCAAACATACACATTCCAAACATACACACACACACACCATACCACATACAGACATAAACACTCAGAGATTCCTGAGGTAACACCTGCCCTCAGGCTGTATGTGTGTATAAAATGTATGGATTTCTCTAAGGAGAACAAGCATAGCCTTTCCACATCGGCCTGTGATAATCAAGACCCCGGCTCCCTCCCTCTTGCAGGATTAAACTGTGTCATAAAATATTTGAAATGGATCTGCACACCAGACCTTCCCCCTCCATACTTCAGGAAGGCAGGGTTTGTGATCCTTGCCACCCTTGGCAGAACATGGCAGGGTGTCTTAGTGTTCATCCCAGTTATTGGATAATAGAACAGAGGCATAGAGGCCTTATAAGGTTTGCCCCATAAATCATATCAGAGGATCTGACCTGAGCCCTCTGTCCTATGTCCAGGCCAAGATGAATCCATGTATACCTGACCTGAACCCACCTCGTTCCCGCCCCAAACACACATCCACATTCCCATTAGTTTTCCATTGGCAAGCCATTTTCTGTTCCCCGGGCAGAGCATCAGCTGTCAGGAAAAGCACGTGCTGGCCTCGTCACCATCCTAAGGTTAAGGTCTAGGACACACACTCACAGTAGGTCAATACTTGTACTGTGGTCTCCAGGTTCATGCTTAGGTCTATCACCTTTCCCATTGGCATGGCCTCAGACTCCCTTTCCTTGCCGACTGCCCAAAGCTGCATCACTTGAGTAAAGAGCTCTTTAATAATTATTTAAAAATTTGTATTGCCATTGTGTGTTTATTGTTTGTTTGGGTGATGTAAACATAACACAGTAAGCCTGTGGAGGTCAAAGGCCCAGTTGATTCCCTCCTTCTCCCTAGGTTGTCAGGCACGCACTGGAAGGGCTTCACCTGCTGAACTACCTTGCCAGCCCTGAAGAGCTCGTTAAATCTGGTCACTGATCCCCTTCTTCCCTGTCCATTTTCCCCTACATTCATATATTTTGTTAACTGATAGTTCCTCATACATATGTAGGCTCCCAGAAGTCAAGGTTGTCTTTTTGACCTGTTTTGTTTTCTTCCATAACCCCAGCCTCTAAGATAGGTCTTGGCACAAAACAAACATCTGTGGTTGAAATGGGTGTCCGACTAACTCCCGTGCACCCCCTTCGCATCCAGGCTATTAAGTTTAAAGGCAAAGAAAAAGACACAGGAGGAGGCAGAGTTTTGGACAGTTTGTCCCCTTAGGCGATCCCAAGGCAGATGTGGTTTCCAAACCTTTGTCATGTGGACAAGATTAGGGGAATTCTATCAACAGGAGAATTCAGCAAGAGGCTAACTTTGCTTCATCTCACACTTGAAGCAGCCCTGCGACGGAAAGCTGTGGGTACGAGGCAGGGCAGAAAGACAGAGCATGGAAAGAGAAAGGAGCCCTGGTCCCAGGCGCTCCGTTACACTTCTCCCTGGCTGAGAGTCAAAAATATCAACACAACTGACAAATCACAGAAGATAGCCTGCAGGGACAAAGCCTTTCTCTGAGAAAGATGTCAAACAAGACTTTTATAAGAAGCTGTACTTGCTTAAGACCAGAATGCGTGCACACAATGATCTCACTCCATCAGCCCTCCTGTCCCACCTTTAAATTGAACCAAGCACTTTATAAAGCACCCCGCAATGTGTACAGATGAGAGAAATCAATTCATCCATATTTTGAGACAGGATTTTGTATGTCTCAGGCTGGTCTCAAAGTTGCTACGATATAGACAAGAACAGTCTTGAACTTCTGATTCTCTTGCTTCTGCTTTTGGAGGACTGGGGTTCCAGGCATATGCTATCACACCTGGTTTGTGCCATGCCGGGGATAAAATTCTGGCCTTTGAATCCTGGGCTTCATGTACATTAAACAAGCACCCCACTAACTGACCTACATCTCCAGCCCCTCTTTTGTTTCAAACTTAATTTGTTTTAACTTTTCTTTATCTTTAAACTCAGTTTAAAATATTGTCTTTTATTGTATCAAAATCCATACAGTCATATATAGAGATGTTGGTTAGCCATTCAGGATCAGTCTTGAGAAAGCTGAACCTATGCCTTGCCTTGGGTGTACAGTATCATCATTTTCTTTTTTTTAAATTCTGTTTACTTCTTTAGAGCCAGAGTCTTGCTATATAGTCTAGGCTGACCCTAGGTCTATAATTTTCCTGCCTCAATTTCACACATGCTGGGATCACAGACAAGTGTGTCACAATGTCTGCGTTCACTCACCCTCTCTGGCTTCGTTTAAATCTTTTTTTTCTTTTTTTCTCTCTTTTACTCTCATCTTTATTGAATAAACACAACTCTGTTTCAGACTGATCCATCCTGAAATTCTTTCCTGCAATGTAGTCAAGGTCACAGCATGGAAGTCCCTAAGATGAGAGGGGGATGTCCTTAGGTTGCAGCCAGCACCAGGGACTGTACTTCTCCAGTGGGCTAACAGGCAGGTTTCTACAGTAATGGGTTCCAGGCAAAGAACCCTTCTGAGGTACACTCCAATCCCCATTATGTAGTCCCCTCCTATCCTGACTGTGTGCTTGGATACGTGACATGCTTTACCACACAGGACAATGGCCAACAATAAACAACAGAAGCCAAAAAAGTGTTCATACCCAAAGGCTTGTCCTCGCTTGCTGCTGGGACGTTCCACCACTACCCAGTGAACAAGCCCAGACTGGCCTCCAAGAGAATGAACAGCCATTCTGGATGCATTCATCATGGTTTTTATTTTCTGAGGCTTTGACACCTTGAACAACCGATTCTCTTAGAGAGCAAACAGTTCAAACAAAAACCAACCAACCCAGAGCACAAGCTTCCAACCACTTCCTCTATTGTGCTCGTCCCCTTCACGTTAGCCAATCCTCAGCATCCTAGGGCTTCACGCTAACCAATCCCCAAGCAGCCCAGGGCTTCACGCTAACCAATCCCCAAGCAGCCCAGGGCTTCACATTAGCCAATCCCCAGCAGCCCAGGGATTCACGCTAGCCAATCCCCAGCAACCCAGGGCTTCGCACACGCTAGCCAAATTCTGCACCACAGAACTACCACATCTCTTGCTCTTTTCTGACTTTTTATTTTGAGTCATAATCTTATTAAATTACCAAGGTTAATCTTAAATTCACTCTGTACCCCCAGAAAGTCCTTGAACTTGGAATCTTCCTACCTTAGCTGCCTGGGTAGGTGGGATTTTAAGACTGAGCCAACAGGTCCCACTTACCGGCAGGGCTCCTATACTCGTGGCCTCCCTCCAGCCACAGTCTCGGGGTTAGTTACCAGATAACCAGCTAGGAAACTCTTGTGTACTATGGCCCGCTGAAATTACTCAAGCTAGCCAATCCTAAAACTGATTATTCTATACAATGATGAATATTGTCAACGTGGGAGATGAGTCCTGGGCATTTTGTGAGGACTTATCTAGATGAGGTTAGCCTGTAGGGAATGATCTAGATTACACTAGTGGAGATAGGAAGACCCACTGTAACTGTGGGTGGCATCATGCCATGGGTTATGGTCTCGGACTCAACAGAAAGCGAGCCGAGCACCATCACTCTCAGCTTCCTGACTGGAGACGCAATATCACTAGATGTCGTGAGCGCCTGCCACCATGGCGGACTCTACCCTCAAACTGAGGCCAAAGAAACCATTCCTTGCTTAAGTTGCTTTTGCCAGATACTTTGTCAGGCCAAAGAAAAGTAACTAAGACCCCTGGCTTGCCTCAGCTGTCCCCTCTGGCTCTCACACCACGTCAGTGGGAGTCACTGCCTCTCTCAGCCCTGCTTCTTTCATCTTTAGTTGTACTCTTAGAAGTTTCAAAAAAAAAAATCTCTAAGCATTTGCTGCTTGCTTTGACAACTTTCCAGGAGAGAGAGAAGCTGCCCTTCCTAAATGTGCCAGCCAAATCCGTCGGTCTGGCTCTCATTGGTCTGTTCAGACTTCCTGTCTACTGTCGAAACCAATCACCCTGCCCAGAAGAGCATAACATTCTGATTGGTCAAACCAGGGCTAATCCCAAATGGAATGAGAAACAAACAGAAGATTCTTGTTCCAAAGCGTGAGGGTAATGGTTCCTGCCTGCGTGTCTTCCTGAGCCTGTGCAGGGAGGTGACTCACTTTGACCCATTCCTTTCACACGGATACCAAAACCAACTCTCCAGCTGAATGGTATCAAATAGGTGACATTTGAAGCTGGGCTTGGTCACGCACACCTGCAGGCTCAGCACTTGAGAGATAGGAGACAGGAAGTTCAGGGACCTGGGCTACAGGAGACCCGATCTCAAAAAATAAAATAATGTTTGATCCCAGAGTTAGGAAAGGAAGGAACAATTGTTCTTGATTCCAACAACTCTTTCTAATAAGAATAAAGAACAGTTTAAAATTTTTGTTGTGTATGTGTGTGTGTGAGCGCGCGTGTGTGTATGTGTGTGTACATGAGTGTGTGCACATGTGGAGATTAGAGGACAGTTTGAAGAAGTCAGTCTTTTTCTTCCACCATGTGGGTCCTGGGGGTAAAACTCAGGTTGCCAGGCTTCACCAAGGTGGCATGAGCCTTTACCCACTGAGCCACCTCACTGTGCCTGAAGAGCACTCTTGTTATTGACTATACCTGAGTGGGCCTTATTATTAAATCCTTCACATTGTTCTCATTTGGGGTTATTTATTGATCTTCCTGTTTAGTCTGGGGTCGCTCTTCCACTGGGAAGATGGGCTCTTTTCTTTATCCAACATAATAGAGTTCGTTGTGTTGCTACAGCCTTGTTAAGAAATAGCTATTCTTGTCCCTCTACAACAGACGGTGTGATTCCAATGATTCCCTTACAGCAGAGCTGCACCTGTCATCCATCAAGGACTTTAATATCCATCATTAGTTTTGATCCCCTACAATAACCTGGGTGGAGGAAAGCAACTTGTAATATATTCGTTTTCTATAGCTATGAGCACAGATTCAGAGAGGCCAAGAAACTGACTAAAGGTCATAGAGCTGTGTAGCCTTGGGCAGCAGGAAAGTATTGGCAAGGAGTACGTTATTCAAGGCTTTATTTAACAAGATTAGATTTTACTGCCACAAAGCTGGCTAGGGCCAACTCCCCAGCTCCAGTTCTTATTGCAGTACACAGACTCTGATAGCTCAGAAAGAGAAAAACCCAAATACTGTGCCAACCAGAGCCATGAGAAGAGGGCAACACTTGATCTTGGCCACAGCGGGTACACGAGCTTCAGTGCCAGAGCCCTGGACTGCAGCAGGCACCAGGATTAGCACCTCTGGTTCACCCTGCTGTGGAACTCTTTGACTATCTTCGAAAGGTAGGACAGCCAGGAGCCATAACTAGGGCTAGGGTTTTGTCACCATCAAAAAAGGGACAAGTTGAATAAGTCCTAGAGGGAGCGGGGAGCTCTGGTTTGAAGGGGAAAACACAGGCTGACACACAGGAGCTGCCCTTGTTGAGGACTGTCATCTACTCCCCTCTCACCTCACCCCTGCATCCAACCTGGATGCCATGTTACCTTCCCAGCATCGTCCTGGGCGCATAGGACAGCCCTGCCCTCCCTGGCCCAGGAGAAGAGCTCAGTGGATGGTCCGATGTTTACTGCTCTGAGGCTTCTATTCCAGAAGGGCCCTCCAGGCAGTGGAGAGAAACACAATGCCAAAAACTCATTCATCTGTTAAGAATTGTTTTCCCCCCTGAGGAGAAAAGCCCGAGCATACTTTCTCCCAGCTGGAGTAACTGCAATTACTCCCTCATACCCTGAAGTGGGAAAATACTGTCATGGCCAATCAGACGACATTAACCTGGGAGCCCAGTGCATCCCAGCACCAATCTTTTCATAAAACCCCGTATGGGAAGCTGCAAATTCAATTTGTCTTGTCTACAGGGAAAAAACGAGGTTTAAATATGTTGAATCAAAAATGATATCTCATGTACCAGACATTAGTGATCCAGAACGAATGCCTTGGGAGAAAAATTACCCTGAAAATGTCAAGTATTCAGGTTACCAAAGAACTGGGAATTTCGGCAGTGACCCAAGCACAGAGAGTCCACACCGAACACTACATGTTCCTCATTGGACTCTGGAGGCCTGGGTGCCTCAGACAGAGCCCTGGTTTCTGAGGTTTTCCGGCCTCAGCAGTTTCCCTCGGGGATACTGCCTACCTGCCTCCTGGGGAACTTCAGCCTTGCCACCTTCCTACAGGAAGGAACTCAAGTGTGCCCAACAGAGCCAGCCTTACCATGTGAGCTGGGGGCTTAATGCAAGAGCAGAGGGCTAGCTCTCATGGAAGCCAGTGAAAGTCAGCTTCCTGGAGGGATGAGCACCTGAGACTGGACATCCAGAGGTCTGAATCCTAAACCTCACCTCTGTGGGTGCCAAGACTCATCTCACTAGACCTTCGTTGATTAAAAAAAACTGGGAATAGGATTTGAGTGATGTCCACTAAGCATTTTGATTTTATGACTTACAAGCTTTTCTTCTTTCTGCTCTCTCTTTCAAGAGTCTATAGAGCACACTGAACAAGAATAGAGTCGTTTAAAGCAGCCTGCCTGGGTTTGAATCCTACTTCAAACTCTCTGATACTGAGCAGTCCCGTGACCCCTCCGTGTTTCACCTTCACAGCATGTAAATAATAATCTTCATCCTCCAACCTGTGAAAGAATAAGAACTCAGAATAGCATAGAGATGGTGCCTGGCTAGTCTTTGAGCGAACATCACACCAGGCTCTATAGGAGACACCATGGGTACGGAAGTGATCTAGTCTCAGATACTTGCGGGACCAGGGCAGGAGGATACCTTTAGTACAAGGATTCAAGGCCGGCCTAAGCAACACAGCAAAATCTCATCCACAGGCAAAAATGACAACAAAAGTGGGGAGATTTCTCAGCTAGCAAAGACACTTGCTGCCAAGCCTGACAAGCTGAACTCAATCCCTATAACCCAGGGGGTGGAAGGAAAGAGTAAACCAATGGCTTCAAGATGTCCTCTGACCTCCACGAGTGTACTGTGGCACAGCCCCCAATCCCCACACAAACAAAACAAACAGAAATGGTCCATAGAGCATGTCCCTGTCCTGCAGAACACTGCTGTCTCTTAGTAAGATGTTGCCCAGAAAGTCCCTTCCTGACAGTCATGAGCTTGCATTCCCCAGGGTGCAGTGATCCTGGCACCCCATCTCTGGCATGGAGTTGGGCATGGTGCCTCTGATGTTTTTTTATTTCCTGCTTTTCCCCTCTGGATACCACTTGAAGTCTAACTTCAAAGAGAATTAGGAAAAACCAAAATCTCTCCAAGAAGTTTCCTCCTCAGAACCCTCCTCTCTCTAATTTCTTCTACCCTTGTTTATTCTGTTGCATCACTGGGGCTCACAGCCTCGCCCCACTTGCTCTAATTAGGGAGCCCTGTGATCCCTCAGTGCCTCCCTGCTCTCCTAAGAATACATTCTGGCCTCACTCTTCCTAGAACCCAACCCAGCCATGATCTCCTTGGCCAGTAAGGACTGGCTGCAGGAACATTCAATTGTTTTCCCCCAGGGGCTGGCTGGGGAAATCACTCAATTCCTGTAGTCAGCAGGGAAGGCAATGAAGAATTATCTGGGCACTGCGGTAGGCAGATGTGTCCCCAACCCAGAAGGGAGAACTAGCAGCTGCTGCCTGAGGAGCCAGCTGTGGCTGGTAGAGGAGGCCTAGGTAGAGGAATAAATGAGGCCCTGGCACAGAACAGGCAGCCCCAAAGAGTTACAGGCAACATTCTGGAAGTTTGGGTCTGCTCCATCCAGGCTGGCCAGGAGCCAAGTGGTGGATGCCTTTCATAGAAATAGCAGAGAGCTGGTAAGCCAAGTGTTTTCGCCTAAATCCATACTAACTGTTTAAGGAATTTCCAAATTCCTTTGCCTGATCCCAGATTATACAAATAAAATAAAATAAAATAAACCACCTCTAGAGGAATCCTGAGGCCTTCCTTGCCACTGTGCACATCCCAGAGGCTAGGAGAGAGGGGAGGATGGAGGGAAGGAAGAAGGGAGAGAGAGAGAGGAAGGGGAGGAAGGGAGGGAGGGAAGAAGAGGGATGAAGGGAGAGAGGGAGGGAGGGAGGGAGGGAGGGAGAGAGAGAAGAGCCCTGTGACCAATCCCAGAAGATCTTAGGCCAGGGAGGCTAAATTACAGTCTATCAGGAGCTGGGATGGGTTCCTGATTGACAAACATTCTCTAGTGCCAGGCACTGAACTAGGGTTCTAAAGTCCAATCAAATAAAGAAAGGCAAGGCCAGGTAGGTATAGCAGAAAAAGTTGGCCCCCTGAGCTACAGAAAACACTACAGTGATCTTTGGGGTTTGGGTGCCTCTGGAACTTGTTCCCCTACAACACCTCTCATCTGTGCAGGTGCTTTAATCCTCCTGCAGGATTTGTGGTTAATGAAGACTTACTTCTGATTGGTACGGAGAGACAGTTCAGTGGTTAAGAGAACATACTGCTCTTCCAGAAGATCTGAGTTGTGTTCCCAGCACCCATATCAGCCAGCTCACAAACACCTGTAAACTACAGGCCCAAGGGATCGGAAGCCCTCTTCTGGACTCCACAGGTACTTGCATACTCTCATGCATGTACCTGTCAAAACAGCCATATACACACAAACATTTTAAGAAAGAATAACAAAAGTAAAAATAGTTACTTTTTCATGTTTTATGAGGAAATTCACAAAACCTTTAAATCTTCTCAGCAAAATTTAAGGTTATTTTTTCATGTTTTATGAGAAAATTCACAAAACCTTTAAGTCTTCTCACAGCAAAATTTAAGGTGGCCAATAAAGCACCCATTGTACTGTTACGGAGATGCTAAGAGCTGGGACAAGTCAGTGAGCTCTCCGGTGCTCCAAGGGTGGTGTTTCAGTGCCAGTGTGGCATGAAAGAGCTTGGAGGAGCCAGGGCAAGTGGAAGTAGTGGGGCACAGCCACTGCTACCCTACCCACTCATGGACTGTGCCCCATCCTCCTCGTGTACCTAAGGAAGTGCTTACTACAGAATCTGATATGGCCCCACTTCACAATTGTTAACATGTTACAGTAAGACAATGTTTCATGAGGCTAAACAGAAGACACACTTGTGCATTGTGAACAGTGTAAGGGAGTCTTTGTAGCTCCCACATTTCCTGATGATGTCCCCCCATGGGGCCAAGACACTGCAAAGGCAGATTCAGGACAATCTAAAGTCAGCAAGTCAAAACCTAAGTGTCCTCAGAATCCAACAGGAGAGGTTATGACACAAGGCAGCAAATCCTTGAAGCTGCTCTCATCTCGGTTTGTGCCCAGTGCCTGATGGCTTCCCCAGAAACTGGAACCCATCTTTCTCTCCGAGAGCTGAGGAGCCTCACAGCTTCTGTGGCCTTCCACTTCTGGGCAGTGTTCAGTAAAGAAACCCAGCCCTTAAAATCAGCAAAACACCTGATAACAAGCACTGGCAAAGTTATGGAGAAAGAGGAATGCTCGCCTACAGTTGGTGGGAATGCAAACAGGTGCAGCTACTCTGGAAGTCAGTATGGGGAATCCTTAAAACAACTAAAATCAAATTTGCCATATGACCCAGCTATACTATTACGGGGCATATGCCCAAAGGAAGATCCTACTCCACAGATACTTGTTCCATCTTATTCACAATAGCCAGGATGGAAACAACCTAAATGCCCCTGAACATATGAGGAGATAAAGGAAACATGATACATATGCACCATGGAATACTGTTCAGCTGTAAGGAAAAATGAAATCATGGGATTTGTGGGTAGACAGACCTAGAAAAGATTATATTGAATGAGCCATAAAGACAGATGCCACGCAGTCTCTCTGCAGCTCCTATCTCTAAGTCCTCGGAAATAAGTGTAGCTATCACCCCTCATCAAGGAAGCCTTTTTACAGAAAATAGGAAGCCACGACTGGACAGAATGCCAATACCAACATAGCAACAGATGATGGAGGCCAAACCCCAATGGATATCTCTATATCATAGCTCCTGTGTCTATGGCTCAGGGAACATTTCTGAAAAGGATGTGGAAAGATTGTAAGAGACTATTTGAGGAGGCTATGGGAGGGGTTTAAGGGACGACATCTGGGAAGGACTGGAGAGAGAGGGAATAGGATGTAATTCTATTTCAATTAAAACATCTAAGGAAGAAGGAAGGAAGGGGAAAGAACAAAGAAAGAAAAAAGAAAGAAAGAGAAAAAAGAAGAAAAAGAAAGAAAGAAGGGAGGGAGGGAGAGAGGGAAGGAAGGAAGGATGAACGATAGAAAGAAAGAAAAAAAGAAAGAGAGAGAGA
>LOJH01052846.1:0-12282 GCA_001685095.1 Ellobius talpinus
GTTGGCTATTCATAAACACCATTTAAGTGTTTTGTGGCAGGGCCTTTTAAAAGGGCTGCAAGGTTTTTGCAACTAAAACTGAGTCAGGAAGCCTCTCTTAAGTGAGACATGCTTGCCTCTAGCAAACAGAGCCCACCTAAGAAAATGCTGCTACCAAGAAACCATGCTTAACTCTGTTCTTTTTGTGTCTAGAATTCCTCCCCAAACTCTCTCAGGTTTTATGTGGATGTAGTTGTCCATGTTGGCACCATTTGTTGACAGGGGTTTCTTTCCCACCCAGTCCTGCAGCCATTCAGTCCCAGAGAAATACACAGAGGTCTACATTAATCATAAACTGGTTAGCCTATTAGCTCAGGCTTCTTATTAACTCTTACACCCTGTATTAACACATAATTCTTGTCTGTATCAGCCACATGGCTTTGTACCTTTTATCAGCAAGGCATTCTCATCTGGCTTCCTCTGCATCTGAGTTTCAACTGCAGACTCACTCTTTCCTCATCCCATAATTCTCCTATTCTGGTCACCCTGCCTCTACTTCCTGCCTGGCTACTGGCAAATCAGCATTTTATTAAAGCAATACAACTGATAAATCGTTTCATGGTACAAGATCATTGTCCCTTCCTGACCATGACCAATAACAACTTGCAACTACCCCCCCCAAACAGTAACAAATATCCATAACCCACCGAATGACCAAAAACCTCCCATTCCACCTTTTGGGAATGTGAGCATCATGTTCTTAAGTTACTTCCTGCTGTCTGGGGCCAACAGCATCTTGTGAGGCTGAACCCTTCAGCTAGGCGCTTTAAAGTTGCCTTGAGCAGTTTGTAGTTCGAAACTGATCTTTGGATGGTGTTTGTCAGCTTAGTGGTGCGGCCACAGTCCCGGTGGTGTAGTTGTTGTAGAGCCCTCATCCTTTTGGATGGCTGTTAAAATGCTCATGGTTCACTGCAGAAAACAAGCATCTTAAATGCCACCCTGACTCAAGAAATGGTGATTAAAAGGAAGATACCTGGTGTCACTCTGGCCTCCACAAGATTAATAAGTTTTACAAGATTAACTCAGTCTAGAACTCAAGTCTTCTGACCCTATAATAGAGCTCCATGTCTCTTCTCATCCAAGATATCTTAACATCGTGGCTCAGCCTCCTGGGGAGTCTGAGGTAGGAGAATTGCCATGGATTTGAGCCCAGTTGTGTGTACGTAGTTAGAACCCCATCCCAGGAACACTTTTATGGTAGTAGTTGACATGAAGACATAGTTTGTTGTGTATTTTTGCTTGTTTTATTCACTTACTTACCTACTTACTTACTTATTTTAAGGCAAGGTCTCTCTACATAGCCCTAGCTGTCATGGAATTCACTGTGTAGGCCAGGCTGGCTTCAAACTCCCAGAGACTCACCTGCATCTGCCTCCCAAGTATTGGGATTAAAGCATGAGACATATGGTTTCTTTTTTACTCTGTGTAACAGTCTTGACTGTCCTGGAACTCATCAGGCTGGCCTTGATCCCTAGTGCTGCCACCACCACCTGGCAGCATATGGTTTCTTCATGTGTCTGGAATGTTTGCCCAGGGTACTGTAACTTGGGGTTTTGCTAGTGTGTATGTTTGGTGGATATTGCTTCCTTTTCTCAGGGAAAGAATTGCCAGTTCCAGGCTTGAACAGCAGGTGTCACTGCAGCTCTGCTTCCTTTGCCCAGCTCTGAGCTGGCCATTTTTCAGTACAGCTCCCAAACCATGAAACTAAGTGGCTATGGCAGTATAGCACTGTGGCACTGTAACATGTTCTTCTCATGGGACCCCAGTGAGAAAGGAGGAATGGGCTCAGTGCCCCTCGTCCTTTCAGGTCTGTGTTACGCATAGCTGAACTGTGGCATGGGATTGCCCTCCTGACCTCTCAGCAGCTGTATAGGAGCAGTGTGGCTTTTCATGTTTGTTCTCAGCATCAGAAGGAACAGCTCCTTTACTTTATATTTGACTCCTTAGCTTTAATAATAAAGAAATCAGAAATTATGACCTGGTATCTTTTGGTATTGCTCTATTTAGGTCCAGGTTTTCCCTGGCCTGTGAAGAAAGGAAGGCGTCCACCACTGTGTGCGGTCTGCACATCTTTTCTAAAAAGAGCTTAGGCTGGAGATGTGCCATACGGTTAAGAGCCCTGGGTGCTGGAAGAGGAGACAGATTGTATTTCCATCACCACTGCTCACTGCTGTCTACAATTCCAGGGTCAGGGAATCTAGCACCCCCTTCTGTCCTCTGACTGCACTGCACAGATGGATATAAAGAGATATTCATGTATACAGAATCAAATGAATAAATCTTTTTTTAAAAAAAATTAAAGGGTTAGTGCAGTACACTACAGAACAGCGCTGCTGATGGATTGGGTTACCCTGAACAACCAGGCTGTTCTGAATCTTCAGTCTCCTTGCCAGAAAGCATGATATCCTGTGTCTGGTTAGTACTGCTTTACATGGACATCGTTATTTAATTATTTATAATGCATTTTGCTGTAGCTTCTCTTTTTGGACAGTATATGGACATTCTAAATTGCCCCCCATGTGGGGTAAGTTTAGGTAAGTTGTGAGCCTAGTCATAACAAAAAGTAAGCATTTTTAGCTCTTAAGAATTCTGCCTTCCTGGAGTTTCCAGAGTTAAGTACTGTGAAGTGAAGTGAAACCACAGAGAGCATCTGACTGGAGCTTCTGGTCTGTTGGCTCGCTGGGGAATGGTCTCCAGACAGCTCCTCAACTGGGAAGCCTTCCTTGCAGCTTCGTGGGTCCCACCACAGAACTGTACCAGTGCTCGCCCTTGACATTATTGAAGGCTGAGAAGCAAGTGCACACGTCTCGGCAGCTTCCACAGAGGTGGCTGCATTTTCTCGGTGGTTTGGATAGAATTTGGGTTTTCGGTGGTGACTGCCCTGGGCCATGGATATGCCTGGCATTGATATGAGCTGCTTTCTGTTTCAGATGTCATCTGGGTGATTCTCAGTGTGGAGGTGGGTGGACTGTTAGGAGTAACGCAGCAGCTGTCATCTTTTGAAACGGAATTCAACACACAGCCACATCGCAAGGTAGAAGGAAACTTCAACCCGTTTGCCTCTCCCCAAAAGAACCGACAATCAGATGAAAACAACTTAAAAGACCCTGGGGGTTCCGAGTTCGACTCGATCAGCAAAAATACATGGGCTCCTGTTCCTGACCAAACCGAGCAAGATCAGGATAGACTGTCACAGAATTCAGTAGATCTGTCCCCCAGCAGTCACGCAAACAACTTATCAGTAGTGACTTACAGTAAGGTAGGTGCCCTCGGAGAAGGGGCAGGTGGTGGGCCTTGGGATCCTTGACGCTCCTTCGTGGCAAATCGAGAATGCTAGACCACCACTGCCCAGAGCAGATGTGGCTATCAATAGCATCGACACAAAAGCCTTCTTCCTTCCCTGCGTGTCCTGTGGCTGCTGCTTCATCCACATGTGTGATTTACTTCTGTCTGCTCTGGTTGGATATTCAAAACAGAGTCTCTTTACCTTATTATTTTTAAAACTGTCTGATATCATTAGCCATGCTTTCAGGGCCGGTGTGTACTGAGCTGAACATCATCGCAGCACCCATCTGCAATAGGCTCTTGCTGTGTTGTCTTGGTTTAGGTGGGATTTTTCCCCTGAATAAAAAAGCCAGACTCAATTATTTTATCCTAAAATGTTGACTTTGACTGTTCTGTCACATCCCCTCTTGCCGATGATGTCTTTAGTGTTTGCTTTGGCTCATGACCTCCTCCCCCACAACCTGGAGTGCCTCAAAGTAATATTTTGACTTTGCACATGTGGGAGATAAATAAGAGAATTGACTACAGTTTCAGAGACTCTGGTTGTCAAGAGATGGTTCTAGGTGTTTAATTATTGTGTTTCTCTGTTTTTCTTAGCCAGTTCAGCATTATCTCCCACTGTTCAGGTAAGGGCAGCTCCTGACTGCTGGTTTGGTCTGAGCCCTCAGGTAGGGTTGTTATGGCTCAGCCATGTGTGCGTTCTCCTCCCGTGACTGCTAGGGTCTCCATGTACAGTACCGCCCAAATCCACCTGTGCTGCATGCTGGCATTCAATCTCAAGGTTTAAAATGCACGTGTGTGTTAGCAGTCAGGGCAGCCTGCTGTGTGGTCAGTCTCGGGAGCAACTTTGTTCACTCGGGCATGCGGATTGATTTGTTGATCGATAGAATATTCACTGCAGAGACTTGTGCAGCTATCTTAGCTATCTAGGATATATGAAAAGTCAATTGGCCAGTGACTTGCCTACAATAAGGAAAGATTCCACTTTCTGATTTTTGGAGGCAGGATCCTCCTGTTTGTGCCTACCAAGTATTGGGGTTACATGCCTGGTTCAAGGAAGGCTCCACACATTAATATTAAAACAAATTTTCTTTTCCATTTTTATTGTTGAGACAGGGTCTGATAGCCTAGATTAGCCTCAAACTTGCTAAATGTATCTGAGGAAGATGGCCTTGAACTTCATGTTTTCCAGTATCTACAAACACTGAACTCAGTCACCCAACCTCCTTCCATGTCATGCTGGGATAGAAGGTCTCAGCACACTAGGCAAGCACCCTACCAACTGAGCCACATCCTGAACCCAGAATACGGTCATCACAACCCCCCTCTTAAATTAGACCCCTCCAGAGGCTGTTCCCGTGACAGCAGGTAGAGCAGCCATCTTTAGGCAAAGTGTGCCTTGTTGTAGGGGAAACAATGCAGCTGAGGTTTGGGGAAGACGAAAGCTTGCCAAAGCAACTCAGGCACTCCATTGGTTTCAGGGCAGGATGCCGTTTGCCCAGCTGGGCCCTGTACTGAGCATGATTGCTCTTAGGATGTTCCTGTTTAAGGAACTAAAGTCATTTCTAGCTGTGGACCATCTTTTCCTTAAGTTTTCATGCTTCTTAACGGGTCCAATGGTTATTCACAAGACAGGTGGAGGGTTGAGCTTCCTACCAGCCTAAGATCCTGCTAGGCCCTGCTGCTCTTTAAGTGCTGGACAGTGATGAGGACATTGAACATACTTAATTGATGAGTTTATATAATTTTACTCCTCCCTTCCCCCCACTGAAAAGTAACTTTTCAGGGCTGAAGAGATGGCTCAGTCATTAAGAGCACTGGCTGCTCTTGCAGAGTATCCAGCACCCTCTTCTGACCTCCATAGGCACCAGGCATGCACATGGTGCACACACATACACATACATTTGTTTACTCATTTAGTGGCTTTTTGAGACAGGGTTTCTCAATGTAGCCCTGGCTGTCCCAGAACTCTTTGTAGACCAGGCTGGTTTTGAACTCAGAGATCTGCCTGCCTCTGCCTCCTTAGCGCTGGGATTAAAGGCTAGCATTAGCATGCTTGGTTTACACATAAATTTTGTATTTTTTTTAGTACAAATAAAAGCAACTTCTCAGTTAGGGAGATGCCTCAGTGAGTGAAGGCGCTGATAAACTTGAGACCCACATAGTGGAAGGAGGTTACTGCAATTTTCTCCTGATTTTCACATGCCTGCCATGTCATAGACACACTAAATAAATATATTTATTATAAAACAGCTTCCCAGTAAGGAATGTATCCAGGAAGACTTGTATAGAATAGATGAATAATGTGAAACTTGAATCTTAAGAGAAATTAGGGCCTCTGTTGTTGTTTTTAATACAAGCAAAAATTTACTCAGAAAACAACATGAAGCATCTGGCTAAGTTTTCTGTGTCCAGCTAGGTCAGTTGACTCCACCTCCTTTGGAAGGACACAGGCAGTGTAGTCAGTGAGTACTGACACATCCGCCCTGTGTACAGTCAGAGCCTAGGAAACACAGTGGGAGTCTGTGCCCACAGTTTGCCGTGCGTAGGGAGGACAACTGGGTCAGGTTTGTGTCAGTCCGCAGAGCGGTCTGCTGTGTCTTACAGTGGAGAAGCAAGTGTTTGCAGCAGGAGTTAGGGAGGTGGGGTGAAGGAGAGGGACTCACAGACACAGGCGTGCAGAGCTTGAAGTTCTCAGGTCCAGTGCTCCCAGTGTGTGTTCCTTAGAAGTGGAGTGGAAGAAACAATCACAAACAGCTTTGAAAATATTGGTACTAAGGCACTGAAGAGATGTCTCAGGGTTTGAGAACAGTGACTGCTCCTCCAGAAGACCAGATTCAATTCTCAGCACTCACGAGCAGCTCATTTGTACCTTAACTTCAATCCCTGGAGATCTCACTTCCTCTTGTGGCCTCTGTATGCACTGCATGCAGGACAAAACACCTATACATATAAAAATAAATTAAGATATATATATATACATACACACACAAATATGTGTATATATGAGAAACTAAAATGGATACATGTGAACATCTATCCAGTGATGAGACTTAAAGCCTGTGTATGGCAGTGAGACACTCGGTGGTTAAAGGTCTTTGCTGCCAAGCATGACAAGTGCGTTCCATCCCAGGTACCACATAATAGAAGGATAGAACCAGCTTCCACATTGTTCTCCGACCTCAACATATACACTATGTAATTTTTATTTTACTTTTCTAAAAAATTTTTTTATTTTATTTTTGGTTTTTTTGAGACAGGGTTTCTCTATATAGCCCTGACTATCCTAGAACTCACTCTGTAGACCAGGCTGGCCTGCCTTCCCATCCCAAGAGCTGGGATTAAAGGCATGAAAAGCATAGGTGAGGGACTGCAGAAGATGGCTCAGAAGTTAAGAGCACTTGCTGCTCTTGTAGAGGGCCCCATATTGGGCAGCTCACACTCACCTCTACCTCCAGTTCCAAGGGCTCCAACATCCTCTTCTGTCCTCATAGGACACTTGTACACACGCACACAGACATTATACTCGGGCACACATACATGCACCCATGTGTGCGCAAACACACAATTAAGCTAATAAAGCTTAGGCATAAAAATAAAGTATGTTTATATTTGAATTGAACACAGGATTGGTTGATTCTTGACGTAGATGTCCTTGAAGTTGTGAAGTGTGTCCTTGGCCGAGTGAGGAGGCTACTTTTGAGTTGTTCCTAAGAGCCCAGACACGCTCAGTTACTTTGCCTGTAGGTGAAGAAACAAAAGTTCTGAGGGGCAGCATGCCTTGCCCAGTGTCACACAGCCATCAGGACACAGAGCTACGACCCCAGTGTAGGTGCCACATGACTGAGAGGTCTCTGCTTCCTTCCCCTGTTCTGAATGAACTGTGTTGAGTGTCAGCATGAATTGAGGTGACCATCAAGGCAGGAAAGAGGCAACATTGACTTGTGACAAGACATTCTAATGTAGCGTAGTGTGAAACAAGCTGTGCGGTGTTTATAATAGATGAGCAGAAAGGGAGGATAAGGTCCTGGGGCTCCAGAGTAGGGAAGTGTCAGCAGTTCACCTGGTGGCCCTCCATCTTCAGTGTGCCTGATGGACTGCTGTTGGGATCACTGAGTTAGCAAGAGAGTGGAATTACCCAGGGAAATTCCCGCCAGCCATGGAGGCTAGGGGAAGAACACGATGCTCTTGGAAGCACTGTCTCTGTAGATACTTTCCTGCTGCCTCTGTAGCAGAGTAACTTGTTAAAGTTGGGAGGATGAAGTGCCAAGATCTCTGGAGGCCCCCTGCTCCATGAGCACTAGGTTGTTATTTTGACAGAATTGCAAATCTGTTGGTCTTGGGAACTGGACACCCTGGAGTCCTTCCCTGGCTGCTGTGAACAAGCTTACGCTCTTGGTGCCCAAATCCCAAGGGAAGCTTTGGGTGAGAACGTGTATCCCAGCTGTATCCCACCACCCACAAAGTCTGACTCCTTCCTGGGAGAGCTGTAGAGGGAGTCAGGCGGGGAGTGTAGGCTGACCCGCTCCAAAGATTCTTAAAGCTGGATCTTTGCTTTTGTCGGGAGGTGACTGGCCTCATTTCAGCTCAGGTGTGGCTGATTTTTCCCATGTACTGGTGAGGATGAGAGCTATTTCACTGTGAAAGTAACAGAGCCTGTGTCCCAGGGGGCCACGGGAGACAGGGATACACTCTGGACAGTGCATTCTCGCACATTGATTCAGGTCTAGGGCCAAGGAGCCACTGTTTGAGCAGTTTGTTAAAGTGTGGAAAGAGGGAAGGGAGTAGAGAAAGGGAAGGCAAAGAGGCCGTCTTATTACCAGGATTTGCAAGTGTTTTCTGAGGCCTTCCAGAACATAAGGCACAGTAGTGACTCAGGACAGGTGGGAATAAATGTGGGTTGTGGACAGCAGGTGCTTCTTCATTCTGCAGCAAGAACCTTTGCACCAGGCAGGCTGAGCCCAGGGGACTGATTTTAGTGCTTGGACTGTGGTATTTTGTACTGTTGCTGGGAAGAAGCAAGCCAGTGTTTGTTGTGTGCTTCTACCTCAAACTGGATCACAGCCTGAGCCACTGTCCTTACTTCCACCAAGTCCTGAATCAGGAGAACATATTATCTTTATGGAGTTCAGCCGGTGTCTTCACTGCCGAGTGCCACCTGCCCTTTCTGTCCCCATTCCTACCTCTGTGGTGTGTGTGTGTGTGTGTACATGTGGGCTTGTGTACCATGGTCCTTGTCTGGAGGTCAGAGGTTTACCTTTCAGAGTTGGTTCTGTCTTCAACCATTTGGGACCCATGAATCAGACTGAAGTTGTCAGGCCTGGCAGGAAGCACCCTTACCTGGTGAGCCATCAGGCCTGCCCCTGCCCCGTGGCTATATTGTTGATTAAGGTATAAAAAAGTTAATTTCAGATCAGGATACTGGAAGGATTGAGGTAAAATAAACTTTTTGTTTGTTTGTTTTGTTTTTATTTTTGAAGCAAGCTCTCTCTAACCCAAGCTGGACTTGGGCTTTCTCCCTTCCCAAATCTGAGACTGCAGGCTTGTGCCCCAACACCTAATTTTCCTCTTCCAGGGTTGCATGCAGAGTAGGCCAGACCTCTTGTGCTGAGCGGAACTCTCCATTTCACTCTGGGCTAAAGCTGCAATGGCTTCTCTATCTTCTTACTGCTTTGAAGTGGCCACAGATTTTACGTAGTAAGCCTGGAGCATTGATGCATCCCTCTAATCCCAGCCTTCTGCAGGCAGAGGCAGGAAGATCTCTGCATTTGAGACCAACATGTCTACATAGCAAGTTCAGGGCTTTGTAGAGAGACCCGATGTCAAAAAGAAATAAAATTTAACATGGTAATAAGGAGTGACTCTGGGAGGTCCAGGTCTCAGTTCAATTAGAGCCAACATTTAACAGTTTGACCAAAGATGGTTGTTGTCACTAGCTGGACTGATGCTTTCATGAGATGCTAGAGAGCACCTCTAACCCCTGTCTAGTTTTAGTAGCCAAGCTGTTCTACAAAGCTTATGAGTCCCCCATCCTAGCTCCCCAGCTGCATTTCAGATGAGGAGTCAGGCAGCTGCTGCCACTGCCCTGCTAAACATTCTCCTGAAGAACCTCCCTGGTCTCCTGGGTTCAGATTTTGTTGGTATTAAAGTTTCTATTCTTCTTTTTTAATAATTTTATTTAAGTGCACTGGTGTTTTGCCTGCATGTATGTCTGTGTGAGGGCATCAGATCCCTAGAACTGGAGTTACAGACAGTTGTAAGTTGCCATGTGGGTGCTGGGAATTGAATCCAGGTCTTCTGGAAGAGCAGTCAGTGCTCTTAGCCCCAGAGCCATCTCTCCAGCCTCTAAAGTTTCTATTCTACTACAGGTGACAGAAACACCTGTAGTTGTTGAAGTCACAGAAGAAATTGTCCTACATTCCTTGACGGTCCTTCAAAAGTTCCAGTCTCTGTGATTTCCGTCTCCTCTGAGGTATCGGAGTGAGGAGGGCAGCTGGCTGCAGCTCTGGGCAGGCTCCATTCTACAGAGGCTGCCTAGAATTTTAGGCACAGCCACAGCCAGTCCAAGGTCTGAGGTAGGAATGTTCCCGATGGGTTTAAGGAATGAGATCAAGGTAGGTGCTGCAGGGGAGTGAGGGGTGAGCAAAGGTGAAGTCAGAGGGCAGGAATCAGATCCTGGGGACTTTAGGGACCCCTGTGAAGCTTTTGATCTGAGGGATGTGCTTACCCTGCTCTGTGTAGAACACAGGACACAATAGAGGCAGCTATGCCACAGCAGCCAGTGGCACAGAGGATGTAGAAGTGGGATGTGAGAGGAGTAAAGGATGACCGAGCATTTTAGAAGGGTGGAGTGGACATGTCGGAGACAAAGGGCTGTGATAGAGCTGGGGTGGAGTCAGGAGTTGAGTGTGTGGAGATCTCTAAACATCCAAATAGAGGGGCAGGCAGCCTCATGTTAGATACAAAGTTTGAGAGGAATATGGGGTGGGGCCCTGCCTCTATGTGTTGTGCCACATGAATGATGTCTAGTCTTGTAATAGGGATTGCCATCTTCTAGCCGACAAGCTAACTCACAGCTGTTGGTATGTAAGAACAGCACCAATGTCTCTGGGGACAAAATCCCCCATCATACAGAGAGAAGGACCCTGTTCTCAGAGCATTGTTGCTAAAGTTCTTACTTTCTTTGTGGTCCAGGGCCTTGAATCTGCATGATCTTCCTCCCAACTGTCACACGTATTCTTGGCTTGGTTTGGTTTGGTGGTGATTTGTCACTTGTATTTGAAGGGTTGTGAGCACCTGAACTCTGGGCTTAAGCAGTTGTCCTGCCACAGCCTTCTAGGCCACCAAGACTTTAAATGTGCCCCACCATACTTGGCCTTTTATTGTTGGAGACGATGTTTCACTGTGCAGCCTGTCTGGCCTGGAACTTGCTGTATATTCCAGGCTGTCCTCCACCTCACCTCACCCAGCTCCAGCCACCTCAGCTGGGATTAAAGGTCTGCAGCCATGGTGCCTGCCCCCTCCCTTCTGTTCTGGGGATTTTTCTTTTTTCTTACCATTTCTTTTAGACTTCTTTATTATTTTATATGTATGAGTGTTTTGCCTGAGTTTAGTCCATATGTCTACCTGGTGCCTGAAGAGGTCAGAAAGAGCACTGGATCCCCTGGCACCAGTGTTAAGGATGGTTGTGAGCCAACATGTGTGTGCTAGGAATCAGACTTGCTTCCCAATTCTCAAGAGCAACAAGTGCTTTTAACAGCTGAGGCAACTCTCTGGCCCCTTAGTGTTCTTTCCTAATACACACTACTTTAGGACTTCCATAGTTACAGGAGCTAATACAGTGGTTACCAGTGCCTGCCACACTTCCACAGCAGTTAATAGTAGGCCATGGTCAGAACCCAAATGAGTCCAACTTTCAAGATCATGTTGTGATGAAGGCTGCTGGTAAGGAGAATTGGTTGTCCTCCTTAGGCAGTCAGGTGTGGAGACTTCCTCACCCACCTGTGGGAGCTGCAGAACCCATGGCCAAGGAGGAAACAAGATGGGGCAGCAAGGTACCCACCCATGTCCTGTCAGCCCAGCACGTTCCGTACCAGAAAGCTGACAGGAGATTCTGGGTCTGATGCTGTTACAATGACTCTGTCTCCTGAAAACTCAGAAGAGCCAGTAAAGGCCTCAGCTCTGCCAGTGTTTGCATTGGCACGGGCTGTGTGTGCGTGTTAAAATAATTTAAGCAAACAGCATAGGCCTTTTGTTATGTAGCATTGCTGATTGACTGAGGCTGAGAAGTATGGCCAGGAACACTCCTTTGTCCCTCCAGTGTCAGCGGTGCCCAGCTCCTTTGTGTGTGTTTTCAGGCTCTATGCATTGTTTCAGGCTGCCGAGGCTAGGCAGACCTGTAGCAGAAACGTCAGTCATTTCATGTTGGTTGTTACAACTCTCTTCTCTGCATTCAGCATTTTAATTTCTGGTGGGTCTCTAAGAGTCAGAGAACAAAAGTGTGACTCTCAGGTAAGGAGCTGAGTTTTCAGCTCTGGTCCTCTGTGGTACAGTCTGCTCTGCCTGGACTCCACTGGCTGTACAAAGTGTGAGAACGAATTCTGGTGCCCAGGTGGAAGCAGTGGCTCCTTCTCAGAGGCCTGAGGAACTCGGTCTTTCTGCTTGTGATGTGTTGCTTAAGGACTAGTTACATATGCTGTCTGCTTTACACAAATCATAGTGGTGTTGCTTGGTCATGAATCTGCTCCGTGCTCAGCCGCTGCTAATCCCTGTCTCCAAAGATGTTGGTTGGGCACAGGTGTGTCTTGCCATGGGAAGGGATGTGAGCCAGAGAAGAGAAAATGGGGTTTGGGGAGATTGGTTTTGTGTTTGTTAGCTTTTCTCTTTTCTTTCAAAAAATTTTATTTTAACGTGCTACAATATTTTTTTTCAGAATTTATTTTTGATGTGTATGTGTGT
>LOJH01052847.1:851-12282 GCA_001685095.1 Ellobius talpinus
CTCACACACACACACACACACACACACACACACACACTGCCAGACCCCTCACCTAGTAGCCCTAGCTCCCCTCTAGACCAGATGCACCTGAGTCCACCGGTTTCAAGATTCCACCCCATCCCCACGCCCGTCCATGTGGCCGGAGCACAGTGGCACTGACTGGGTCTAGACAACCCTTCAGATTTTCTTTGCCTCCTCTTTCAAGCTGAGTAACCAAGTGGTGGCAGACGAGGCCCCACCATGGAGCCAGCCAGCACCGAAGCCCAGAGGCAGCTGGAGTCGCCATGGAAACCGCTAGTGCAGCGCCTCACAGGGTCTGGCCTTTTCACTCCACCTTTTTGGCAGGCTTCCTCAGCCACCCAGAAACCCATTCACCGGGCGAACCGGGGCCTTTCCCCGCCCCGACCCCCTCCCTGCCCTTCGGCCCCCTTCAGTGAGTTCTGCCTCCCCCTCCCTCTTCTCCTCGCGGCTCCTCCCAGCTACCCTCCCTTCTGTCGGCCCAGCCAAAGCGCTGGGAGGGAAGATCTGAGCCTAGGAAGGGCTCGGTTTTCAATTCTAAGCCGATTTCCCCTCCACAGGCAGTGAGCCCTTTCATGCATTTCCCCTATTATCATAAACGCAGGAACTTGCATTAGGATGAATGAGCAGGAACTCCCGTCTTTGTCAGAGGCTTGGCAGACGGCCAGCCATAGAATGACCTAAAACACTCCGAATTAAATGGAACTGGAGAGGGGGTGGAGATCCCTGAGGAGTGAGAATAGGGAAGGGGGTGGCCTCTGGTCTCTAATTATAATAACAGAGCATTCCCGGTGTGTCCGGGCTCTGTGCTAAGCCTGGTGCACAGATGCTCTTTAAATCCTCACAGAACGTCTACGTCCCCTCGGTCCCCACCCCCATTTTTATAGAGGATGAAATAGAGGACCAGAGATGTCAAGAAGCAGGACCAAGATTGCCCAGCAAAGGAACGCTGGAGTCGGAATTCAGATCCTAAACTTCAAGGTCATCCCTCTGTGGGTCGGTAGCTCCGCATAGCCGGTTCTCACGAACAAGACCCTGACTCCCCCCCATTTCACTCCCCTACCTCCCACCCCATCCACCTCCCTTCAGTCTTGCTCTATTTCCGTCTTCACAGTAATTTTACACACCAGACTTGCTGCCTCAAATTGGATCTAGACAGTTAGAGAGAGAGCCGCTCCAGGGACAGAGAAGAAGGTTCCCAACACCCTGTCCGGTCATGTAGTGCAGCCTGGTGCCGCAGTCTTAGCTTTCTACACCAGCAGATCCCATGCTGATTAGCAGTGTCCACACTGGCACGGGGTCAGTACCCTGCACATGCTAAGTAAACCCCCTCTCCAGATCCCAGTCCTCCCTTTTGGCCTTCCAGCATAAAGCAAGGGCTGAAGGAAAAGGAAGTCTGAATGGGTTTAGAGCCGGGCCAGATGGGCGTGGCTGCTTTCTAGCCAAGCAACGGTTCTGGGAAGGCCCGTCTGACCCTCAAGGGCGGAGCCCTAGAAACTGCAGCGCTGAGAGCTGAGTTCTCACCTTACCTATACAACTAGGAAGGGTGCGTTCATTGATGTCCCCTTCTGGACTTTTAAATGTGCAGTCTCTACTTCCTCCCAGAACACAGACACAAACGGATGCCTTTTTTTTCAGATGGCAAGAATTTCACAGTGACTAAAACAAGCAAAATCTCCTGCCCTCAGGGAGCAAGGAACCAAAGTGGAGTAAGATAGACAGTAAATAAACACATCCTAAAAAAATACTATGTCAGGAAGTGGAAGTGCTGTGTATGAATGAACCAGCAGAAAAGATCAATGAACACAATCGTTTAGAGGTCAAGATTAGACCTGAGAAGCAGTCTAATCTGAACCCCTCGATTTACAAACCAAGACCCAGAGAGGAAGCTTAAGGTCACTTGATGAATTATTGCTAAAAGCTGGGCTGGAATTCAGCTCTCCTTGGCTCTGCCTTTGCCAAGGCCTGAGGGAGAAAATTCAGACCATGGAAGTCAGAGAGTTGGGAGAGGCAAACGTTGATCCTTCTAGCGCTTTCTCTTTTTAAAAAAGATTTAATTTTTTGATAGGGTTTCATGTTTCTCAGGTTGGCCTCAAATTTGGCATGTAGTTTAGGATGAACGCTGGGACTACAGACATGTCACCACAGTGGGGGTATGCTGTGTTGGGCACAGAAGCCAAGGGCTTCCAGCATGCTAGGTAAGTACTCTACCGCCATTCCCAGCTCCTCTTTCTTTAAAAGCAATGTTTTTAAAACGAACTTCAGGGCAATGCTAAATTCACCAGGAAGGTGGCACCCAGCAGGAGGCTTGATGCCCTGAGGCACCTGACAGCTCATGTGCACAGAGAGCAATGAGCAAGGCTTGGAGGACCTTGACAAATTTGATGGACAGTGTTGCCAACTAGAGGAGAGGGAGGGCTTGCACTTTCATGGTGCCTGGCTTTTTGGGAAGGGTATTGTTCTTTTGTTGCTAACAAAGCCCCAACCCACAAGCAGGGTTTGGCTGGGTGTCTGGGTCATGTGTTTCCCAAGCCCTCCAATTCTGCCCAGTCCTCCATCCTGGCATGCCCACGATCTCCTACTGGGTAAACAGAAACAGCCAATAGCCTTCCTCTTTACAGAGTTGCCATGCACAAGGAAAATGGTTCCCGCCTCAGCTCCAGGCATAACCAGAGAGGGAGCCACTCTAGCCCTACCACATAGCTGAACCAGCAATCAGGAGGTTTCTGCACGGCTTAGGAAGGCAGAGGAGCAGAACGCTATGCTTGTGAGAAAGTCTGACTTCCTCCTCACATTGCTGCATCCCTGTTGGGGGGTGGGATAAGGGGAGTTGGACCAGACTGACAGGACACTTCCTGTAGTCCACCAGACCACTTTTCTTGATTGGCCCAAAACATGAGCTGATATGGGCCACAGCCAACCTCCTTCCCTTCCACGTCCCCCCAGGCTGTTCAGTGGCTCAGGCTTATCTTTGTGACCTTGGTGTCTCTGTTTTGAAGTGTCTTGGCCACAAGGCTCTGCAGCAGGATTCTGGCCCAGTGGCCAGGCCGAGGTTCCCATGGCAATGCCCTACCCTTGGACTGTCGTGTGGGCCCCACAAGCCACTGGAATGTCTCAAAAATACCACCCTTCAGGCAAACATCCAAACTGCCTCTCCCAGACGGCAGCTCTCAATTGGAGCAACAGGAAAATCCTTTCAGAGCGTGTCCTGATTTTCAGCTCGGAAAACAGATGGCCACCCTTGCAAAGCTCGCCGTCTGCCCTCTTCTTTCCCTTTCCCTCTCTCTCTTAACAGTCTCAGGCAGACTCTGAGCTCAGATTCCAGTATTTCCATTTCTTCCCAGCCCTCTGAACCTCTGTTGCTCTTGTCACCCGGCAGTCATCCACCTACAGATCTTGGGGCAGACCAATGTTTCTGGGGTTTTTTGTTGTTGTTATTTGGTTGGTTTTTTTAACAATCAAACTTATTAACTTATTCATTTGCATGTATGTAAACCAATATGTATATATGGAGGTCAAAGGACAACATGTGGGTCCCAGGGAATCCAACTCAGGTGGTACGGTTGTCAGAAAGCTCCTTGACCCACTGAGCCATCTGGTCAACCCTGATCAGTGATTCTGTGAGAGGCTCTCCCTGTCAACACTCAGCCGTTCTTGCACTGAGCACCTCGACCTTCCTTCCCTGATTTGTTTCCTACATAGGGTTTATCACTATCTGATAAACTATCTCGCGTATTTTGAGTTTTGACTGTCTTTTATTTTCTATAATGGAAGCTCCAAGGGGACAGGGATTTAAAAACTATTTATCATTTTATGTGTACATATATTTGCCTGCTTGAATTCATATGTACCACATGCCTGCAGGAGCCCGTGAAGGCCATGAGAGGATACTGGATTCCCCAGAAGTGGGCTTATAAGCACTGGTGAGCTGTCATATGGGTGCTGAGAACTGAACCCAGGTTCTCTGCACGAGCAGTACATGTTTTTAACCACTAAGCTATCCTTCCAGCCCGATTTATTATTTTTTATTATGCACATGTGTGCTCATCTGTGTGGGGGCATGCATGCATGACCTTATCCCACAGTGGCTTGGGATACCTTGAAGCTGGAGTTACAGGCAGTCGTGAGCTGACTGATGTAGGTGACTGCCCTCGATAAGAGCAGGATGCACTCTTTACCATTGATCTGTCATCTCTCTAGTCCCTCTAACCCCAGCTTGAATGTCTTTGTCAGAACTATGTCTGCACCAGGGCCTGCTTCAAGGTGGTACTGTTAGGAATAGTCTTAAGACGAGCCTCTCTGCCAATGCAAATAATTCCAATCAGACCAAATGAGACTGAATAAAAGATGTTGACATTTACTGCAGTGCTCCAGCCGGGAGCAAGCAAAGAAAAGAGAGAGAACAGAGGGCAGACCACGCAAGACCCAAAGACCACATGTTCCTTTTCTGGGCGGCAGCCTAAATAGCCTATGGGAGTGGTCCTGACTGGGGAGGGGTCAGTGCTTGGCAGGCTTTTCTGGAGGTGGAGTCCAGGACTAAGGCCAGGCCAGGGGCTGGGGTGACGCTTCCAATCAGGTACTAAAAAAATAATAGTGGCAGTACACACCAAGGTAGTGGTGGTGCACACCTTTAATTCCAACACTCAGAAGGCAGAGGTAGGTGGATCTCTGAGTTTGAGACCAGCCTGTTCTACAGAGTGAGTGCCAGGACAGCCAGGGCTACACAAAGAAATCCTGTCCCAAAGAGCAAAACAAAACAAAAACAAAAAACAGTAATAATTACAAGAAGAAATAATTGCTCACTAAAAAAAATGAATGATGCTAATTATGGTGGTTGGTTCACACCTACATTTTAGGACTCAGGAGACTGAGGCAGGATGACTGCCATGAGTTGGAGGCTAGCTTAGGCTGCACAAGGACCCTCATGTTAGACTGTAAAAACTAAACATCACTGGGCAGTGGTGGTGTACACCTTTAATCCCAACACTCAGGGAGGCACAGGCAGGCAGAGCTCTTGAAAAGCAAAACAAAACAAAAAAACCTAAGCATCAATAATCAAAGCCGAGTGAAGTCTGGCCATTATCTTCAGCCTTCTGACTCTGAGCCCTACCACCACCCCAGTTTTATCAGCTTGGCTAACACACGGCAGCCAGCCCAGTGTGGGTAGAGTTGGATGTTGACTGGGGCCACTTCCGCCTTTCTCTTTTCTTTCACTTCTCTCCAGCTGCCGCCACCTAGGAGTCTGTAGTGAGACTGGAAAACCCTGCTCTAGTCCCCCAGAGGGATGTTTGGTGGAGACAGCATTGTGCCACCCTTAGGCCACCCTTTCAGTATCCAGTCAGCATGCTCTGCCCAGGGCTGTGGAGGAAGGAGCTCTGGCCACAGAGCAGACCTAGGAAGCTGGGAACACAGCTGGGAGGCCAGGGCTGGAGGTGAGCTGCTTCCTCTCTACAAGTTGTGTGTTCCCCCAGGGGGCTGCTTCCTCCCCAGGGCCTCCTTCACTGTTCCTCACTGCAGCAGGATCTGCTACCTCAATTCAGTGAGGAAGTGAGGTGAGCATCAGAAAAATTGTTTCCTGGCGGCCTGCTGGGTTTGAGGAGAAAGGGGAATGCACAGCCTGGGAGCTCTGTGTCCACAAGACCGAATTTTAGCACAGACACAGAAGATCCACCTTCTCATCCCTCCAGCCAGGGATGAGTTTCAAAGCACCATCCTGGTAATTATCTCACTGGAGCCCCACAAAAGAAGACAGGAATTAAGAAACAAAAGCCTCTGGGCTCAGAGTCCAAGGAAGCCCAAGAGCCAAGACAAAAATACTTAATGTTTTTTGTCTTGCTAGATTCCTCCAGAGCTCCACCTTGAACAGCAGAGCCCTCTCAATCCCTGTGCACCAAGAGGGAAACTGAAGAATGCCTTGCTGGCATCCTTGGAGTGGAAGCATGGCAGATATAGAAGTACACCCCCCTGTCTTAGCAGTCACCAAGGCCTTTGCTAGATTCCGTATCAAAGCCCAATTGAGTGCTGGGGGGTGGTTGACCAAAGAAAATGCCCCCAAAGAGCACCAATAGCCTGCCAGAGAGCTGTGTTCTCCTTTCTCCCTTTTGTTTGTTGAGACAGAGAGGGCTTACCTCTGTAGTCCAGGCTAGCCCTTAATGCATGGCAATCATCCTATCTCAGTTTCCCAAGTTAACCACACCTAGGTTTGTGTCCTTCACAAATAACAACTTGACGTATTCTCATTAGGTCTGGAGCTGTTTTCCTGGTGTAGCTGGTACCCTAGAGCCGTGCCCCATGCCACAACCCGTCCTCCACATATACACGGGCCATCTTTTTACCTCTATGGTCTGTGTTCCCTTACAGGCTGTTCTTCTGTACAAAAATATTTAAAGTGGCTGGTACCCACTTTGTACACGACCTATCTTAAATAAAATAAAAAAAGTGTGTCTTTCAAATTAATTCAGACAATGGTGAGGCTACAGGGGAACAGAACCACGTGCCAGGTGTGGTAGTTCATGCCTGAAATCTTAGTCCTTGGAAGATGGAGGCAGAGGCGGAGAGATGAGAAGTTCAAGGCCAGTTTCAGTTTCAGACTCTACCTTAAAAACAATCAACCAACCACAACAGAAACCCTGAACAATCAGGTTGCGGGTGGGCAGGGGCGTCGGGGTGAGGGAATCAGCCAGTAGTGAATAATGGCTTATAATCAGGACCTCTTTAGGTAAATGGTCGGAGGAAGGAGGAAATCGTGCTTGGAAAATGCCCCTGATCCCAGGCAGAAGAGACCAGGAAGCCAAGGCAAATGTGCTGGCGGGAGCCGGCAGAGGTAAGGCTTGGTGCTGAGACAGACATGGTTCATACGCCATTCCCTGGTGCCTGCCAGTCTATAAGACTGCCTTTCAGGTCTTGATGGCAGCTAACCGCTTAGAGCTGCTGAATTTATTCCAAGTGCAGGGGTAGAGGAAATGACATGATTGATGTCCTGAAAAGGCCTTGCTGGCTGCTCCAGGAAGAATAAATGAGGGGGCAAGAAGGAAGAGGTGCCAGACCAGGCATGCTGCCACGTGCCTTAGTCCTCCTTTCCAGGGTGGCGGACTTTAGGAAGGATCCCAAGGCTTCCCAAACCCCACCTATACTTGGATGGGAAGCCTTCCAGGTCATCCCTGCCCCAGCACCTAATTAAAGTCTACTCTTGACAATTGCCCCACACAGGAGAGGACGCCTTCTGTCTCCTCCCTCACCTGTTCTAGCCCTTCCCTTCAGCCCTGGCCTTAGCCTAGCGCGAGCCAGAGCCCAGCCCACCTCCCAGCAGGAAGCTGGCTGGCGGAGCCTGCTGAGTGACCTTGGGCTACAAAGTCCGCGTTTGCAAAGTCAAAGCCTGTCAGTTCCTCCCTAGGGCCTCCCGGGGCAGGCTAGGGACCGCCGCGCCTCCCTGCCCCCTCAAGCTGGGCCGGACTGGCGCGGGCGTTCAGGCCCTCCGCGTATTAAGTGCTCGCGCCCCGGCTTCAACGCCCAAGGCTCATTTGTCACCCGCTGCTGACTCAGCAGTTCTGAGGAAGGCTTTTCCCTCTGCTTTGGAGGACAGGCCAGGAAATGAGGCAGCGCGAGGCTTCCTTCCTTTCCCTCCAGGATATGTGTGTGTGTCCCAGGGTGTCTGCGTCTGGCTGTAGTCTTGTGTTAGTCTAGGCGCAGACAGCTGTGTGCTTCTGTGTCCGTCTTTTATGTATTTTATGTACAGCCCCATCTATTTGTGTCTATTAGTGTGTAACGCGTGGTGTTAGTGTTTGTGCACCTGTGTCAGCTCTGCTTGATGAATGAAACTGTGACTGTCACCCGTATGACTTGGTGAGTCTGTGTGCTTCCTTAATACTTCCGCTCAGGCGGTGGTGGTGCAGGCCTTCAATCCCAGCACTGGTGGGTTTCTGTGAGTTCAAGGCCAGCCTGGTCTACAAGAACTAGTACCAGGACAGGCTCCAAAGCTACAGAGAAACCCTGTCTCAAAAAACAAAAAACAAAACAAACCAACCAAACAAAGAAAAACCCTCCACTCTGACTTCACCTTGACTCACTAGTGATCCTGATATTTCTTGAGGCCATCAGTAGCAAGACTTCCTTCTCTGTTGCCTCCAGCTTGCTTTCATAGCTCTCTGCCTTCAGGACACTAGACACAAGTCCTCACGGTACTAAAAGTACAGGCTCTGGGAGCCACCAGACCCAGGTTTCTTTAACTCCTAGCCCTGAACTTGGCAGTAGTGACCTTAGACAGGCTAGCTTCGCAGGCCTTGCAGTAATGGCATGTCCCCATGAGTCTGGTGTAACCTACACAGTAGAGGATGGCTGTAATTTCTTAAAGTCCTGGGTACACCAAACTTTATGAAATAGCACCCAGACACAAAAGCGCAGACTGCCTTTCTTTGGGGGCTGGGAACCCAAGCAGGTAGGAAGGGGTGGCCTGCATTTAGAGCAGGGCAGAAGCTGCTTGCATGGTAGCTATTAGGAAGAGGGAAGAGAGGTGACCTGATTTAGCACTGTCTTTGGCAGCCACGAAAATGAGTAGGTCAAAGGCAAAGAGCTGGGTAGCTGCACCACTCCCGTCTAGGCTACTGATAATGACTTCTTCGGGGATGGAACAAATTGGGAGGCAAGGGAAGCTAGTGACAGCCTGAAACCCTGGAGTCCCCAGTCTACTGCCCAGGAGCAATGTGGCCTTGGACAAGTCACCACCCCTCTCTGAGCCAGGGTTTCTATATCTCCAAAATGAGGGAGGCTACGGACCTAGGTTCTTTTTTTGTTTGTTTTTCAAAAGACAGGGTTTCCCTGTGAAGCCCTGGCTCTCCTGAAGTTTGCGTTGTAGACCAGGCTGGGCTCAAACTCAGAGATCCTCACTCCTCTGCCTCCTGAGTGCTGAGATTAAAGACCTTTACCACCACTGCCCAGTACTGACCCTGGTTCTTGACAGCTCATACATTGTGCCCGAATCCTGACCCAGCCTGTGCTCCTAGGTGTTTCCCTTGATTTAGGCACCAGGAACAATCCTCCCACCACCTCTGAACTCCCAACTCTCCCTGGGGAAACTAACGAACAAAAGACCCATGATAGAAAAGAGAACCAATCAACGTAAGTGCATCTTGGTCCTTAGGAATGAGACCAGGGGAGAGCACAGCATGAAAGGGAGCACGGAAGCAATGGAAGACTTTGCTTCGTGACCTTTTTTTCCTTTCTAAATGTGCATTGATGTTTTCACCTGCACTCATATAGGTGTGAGGGTGTCGGATCCCCTGGAACCAGAATTAATTGTAGGCAGTTGTGAGCGCCATGTGGATGCTGGGAATTGAACCCCAGGTCCTCTGGAAGTGCAGACTGTGCTCTTACTAACCACTGTGCCAGCTCTTCTGCCTGCTTCATGACTTTGAACCCCTCCTACTCCCAGACTCCTACCCAGGGCTAGTCAGCATGCTGTGTAATCTGCTCTGCGTGAGCTTGGATTCACAGGTGGGCCCAGGGGTCATTTCTGCTTCAAGGCCTGAGACGAAGGAAAAGCAGCGAGTGTAGATCTGGCCTTCCTGACTCACTGGGTTATCCCAGCATGGGTGGGACCGCTGCAGAGCAGACATGCCCATTTCTGTCCAGACACAAGTTGGGCAGTTAGTGGGTGGCTACAGCCTATCCTTACATGGGTGAAAGGGGCCAGCCACTCAGTGAATGACTCACCCAGTCACCCAGCCAGCTAAAACCTCAGCTCCACCCTTCCTTTCTCCTGCAACTCAGAAGGCTCCCTGTCATTGATTCTTGTCACACAGCCACTAAAGCAGAAAAAAAAAGAAAGGCATTTGCAAGAGTTGGCAGTGACAACAAGGAAATAAACACAGAGGGCAACGTGACCATTTACCGTCACTGGAGCCATCAACTCCAGGACTAACAGTTACAATGTTACCAATTCCTCCTTTTCTGTTTGTTTGAGACAGGGTCTCTCTCAGTGGCCCTTACTGTCCTGGAGCTTGCTATTTAGACCAGGCTGGCCTCAAATTCACAGAGATCTGCCTGTCTCTGTCTCCCGAGTTCTGGGATTAAAAGCATGTGCCACCATGCCCAGTTTATTGATTCTTTATCAAGTTGTTTCAATTGAATATTCTGTTCCTGAACTCTGTGAGCCTATCTGATATGAACAGCCACAAACCACCCCACCTTCTAGGGCTGTTGCTTTCACTCAGTCTGAAAGAAACAAGTCTCTAGAGACTCTCTGGGATGTGAATGTGTGTCCACCTGTAAATTAAGACTCATCTGTGAGGCTGGGCGGTGGTGGTGTGCCCCTTTAGTCCCAGAGGCAGGCATACCTGAGTTTTGGGCCAGCCTGGTCTACAAAGAGATTTCCAGGGCAGGCAGGGATACACAGAGAAACCCTGTCTAAAAAAAACAACAACAAAAAACAAAACAAAAGGACATGAAGTGAGTGTAGTGGCACTGGCCTGCCATCCCCACACTGATGGAGCTTATCAGGAGCTGAAACCCGACCAGGCTACAAAATGGGGTACTCAGTCTCAAAACACCAAGGTCTGAGGGTTTGCCTAGTGGTAGAGTGCTCTTCTAACATGTGCAAGGCCCCAGGTTCCATTCCCAACACGACCAAACAAAACCCAGGAGACCCTAAGTGTAGTCACCTGGTTCAAAAGGAACACGCTATATTGAATATTTTTGCACCAGGTACATATATGTATGGTTAACCACAACTAAAACATCTAATAGACTGAAATGAGAACTCTGTTTTAGTGTTAATCATGGTTTTTGAGATTGTTGTTTTGAGAAACGATCTCACTCTGTAGCCCATGCTAGCCCCAGGCTCACAGAAATACGCCTGCCTCTGCCTCCCAAGTGCTGGAATTGATTAAAGGGATGGGTAACCACACTTATCTCGGAATCATAGTTTTAAAAAGTTAAAGAAACTTACTGTTCTGGAAAAAGATTGAAGGCCAAAGTGTGCCTTTGATGCAGAGGGCCACTTAGTCCTAACTTTGGTCTCCAGCACCCCCAGGGGTGACCAGTGGAAGCAGGTGGCCATCATTTCCTTCCCCTTCACACCTAATGTGCATTACTTCCTTCTTCCATTAGCAGGAGAAAAAGACAGTTGTTTTGTTTTTAATCTATCAAAGGGGAAACAGTTTTATCATCTATTTACTTATAGATAGGGTCTCTTGTAGCCTAGGTTAGCCCAAAATGCCTTATGTGTTCCGGTCTTGAACCTCTCTGACCATGCCTCCACCTCCAGTCATATCTAACTGCCTGGCACAATTTTTTTTTTAATCCTGGTATCTTGTCTCAGAGTTTTTTGCGTTTCCCAAGAACTTCCTCGGCTAAATCTGAGCCTCTGGGTTGAGACTTCTGAATAGCAAGCACACCACCCTGACCCCAGTCATGGGCT
>LOJH01052848.1:1462-12028 GCA_001685095.1 Ellobius talpinus
GCTTCTTATTGGCTAACTCTTATATTAATTTAACCCATTTTTATTAATCTGTATGTCTCCACATGGCCATGGCTTACCAGCAAACTTTTGGCATGTCTGACTCTGACAGGGGCTCCATGGCTTCTCCCTGACTCCACCCTTCTTTGTCCCAGCATTCAGCTTAGTTTTTTCCACTTAGTTCTGTTCTGCCCTTGCCATAGGCCCAAAGCAGTTCTTTATTCATTAACCAATAAAAGCAACACATAGACAGAAGGACCTCCCACACCAGAGACCAGATGAAGGGGCCAGCTAAGGTCAAAGCAGTGGAAGTCATTTGAAGAGATTGTATTTTAAAACTTTTTAAGGTTTCACTTTGCAAAACTTTCAAGTATAAAAGAAATTGTGAGAATCAAATCTTCATCGCCCAGATTCACTATGTTGCCTTTGGATATTTATTTTATCTTTAGTTTGTTTTGATGAGTTCCTTTATAGCCAGTTACATACATTGTTAGATTCTGCTTCCGCGTGGAGCTTAGGAAACATGAACGTGGTTCTACATGAGCAGAATGCTGGAATCCTGGGGATCTAGTGCATTGCTCTGCTCAGATCTGTTGTATCCCTCCATATTCTTTATATTTGCATCTGTTTCTGGAGATGATCCCAAAAATATCTGTCAGAGATAATCCTGACAAGCTTGGTTGTTTGCTGCAAGGGGCAGTAAGGACTTCAGGATGTCCACTGGGTTTCATCATAACAAACTGATTGAAGGCATCATCAGGTACTGAGCTGTGGAAGCATCAGAAAGGGACAGAAACTTGGCTTTTCATTTGATCATATTAAGTTTGAGAACTATTTGGGAGATTTATGTGGAGGGGTGCCAACTGCAGCTGGACAAGTGAGCAGACGATTTGGAGAAATTTGGCCTGCAAAAAATCTGGCAATCTTCAGTGACGCGGGTAGCATTTTATACCCCCAAGACAGTGGGGTCATCATAGAGAAAGTGAGGAAGTAGGGATAAACTTGTGAGCACTGACCCCGAGACGTCCAGTAGAGACAAAAAAAAACAATCAAGAAGACTAGAAGAGGACCTGTGACTGGGGAAGAAGGTGTGAAGGACCAGCTGTGTCCACCAGTGCTGATGGCTGTGTCACAACCCAGAAGTCTATGGTGTCTGTCTAAAGCAGTTCAGATAGAAAGGAATAGAGGAAGTACTGCCATAGGGCTTAAGAGGAAAGGAGAGAGGTTAGAACAGTGAGTGCACAAGAACTCATTACTTTTACATTCTGAAAAAGAGGGTGATAATTACATGGGGGGATGTGGGGTTAAACATTCATTCATTCTTTGAGAAAGAGTCAAACCAACCTTGCACAGGCTAGACCTGAGCTTGGAGTCTACTTAGCCTCTCACAGCTGTCTCTCTAGTGTTGAAACTAACCATGCCTGGTTAAGCAATGTATTTTAACAAAGGGAAAATGGTGGCATATTTTTGTGCTGATGAGAATAATCTAGCAAAAGAGAAAAAAAACCCTGAAAACCTGAAGAGAGAAGTAAGCGATCTGAATGATTGGCTAGACAAGCAGGGCAGTGCATCCATGGTAACAGAAGAACGGGGTGGCAGGAAGGTAGGCAGTTACCTCAGCTTCTCCTGATTGATTCTTTTGTCCCAGGGAGATGACAAAGAGGCTCATCAGTGGAGATTGAAAGGGCCCGAGAATTTTGAGGATGAATTGGAAGATGGAATTCTCCTCTGTAGTTTCTTTGTATGGAGTATATGTGTCCCCGTGGAGATGGCTGCTGGAGAGGGCAGAACACAGTGGAAATTGTCTTCTGGAGGATATGGGGAATGGTTAGTCATAGACTACGTTTTCTCAGTCCAAAAGGACCAGGGATTGAAGTTTTTCTGCTCAGTCACTTTTATCCCAGAAAAGCAAGTGAGATACTAATTAAAAAAACAACCAAAAAAGACTTGGGATTGATATGGACTTTTCCATTATAATTTTTGCGGGGCTTTGTGTCGTAGGCCAAAAGGGTGTGTGTGTATCAAGCTGTGCACTTTTGGCTTGGATGCTGGCCCAGCTTTGGAGCACACACTTTATAAGATCAGTTGAAAGCTGATGCCATCTAGTAGACCATCTTTGTCATTTCCACAGCCATTATGTGGGGGTTGGGTGGAAGGGGCTTCAGTCAACCTGTGCCTTTGAAAGATACTGAGGCCAAGGTAGCTGCCTATGATTGCCTTTGAGAAAACACCATGGTGTTAACTAAAGCACCTGTTAGTCCACTGTTGAAAAACTGCTGAGGTTGGGAATCATAAATGAGTTGGAGGCTCTTCCATTCCAGACTCCCTGGGATGCATGTCCCGTATGCTGATGGTTTTCAAGCCTTTAAGATTTCCCCTGAGCTTTGGCTGTTGTGATGCCTTAGACATTTTTTATTCAGTTTATGTTTTTAAGTCTAAAAGACGCATCCTATAAAACAGGTGACTTCCAAATCTGCATATAAATAAGAAAGAAGCAAAGACTAAAACAGCGAAAGCACGTTTTTGTATCTTTGCATTTTTTTCTGCTTATGCTCTACATATTGTATCCTTATTAGGTATTTTAGATATAAAACTCCCACTTTGAAGATAAAATTTTCATTAACAAGATCAAAAATAAAAAGCAAATAGGGAAACCATAAGGGATTTTTTTATATAAAATCCTCTGAGATTAGCATTTTTGGTGCCAGGAAATTAATCTTTGCTTTCTGATCAGTAATGCAAATAAAAATTACTGTGAGATTATTAAATATTAATTGTCTACAGTTAATAGTAAGTCATTCAGTGTCTTAGCTCAAACCATAGATTTATATGTAATAAAATTTTCATCTTGAATGAAAGTACAAGTTCTATTGTTATTTTTAACTTATGATAAAATGAGATAGTTATTTTTATCTTTCTATGATAAAAATTTTGTTGTGCACCAATGAATGGAATAGTATGATAAATTTCAAAGTTGCCACACAACTGCAGCAATGAGAAATACTCTGCTCTGCTTTTAGGTAAATAATTCTCCAGGAGGTAAGATAGCCCCGCTGATAAAGACACTTGTCTTTGAACTCAGTTCAGTCTCAGGAAGCCACATGGTGGAAGGAGAGAACTCACTCCAGAAAGAAGTTGTCTCCTGACTTCCACACATGCGCCATGGAATCCAGGAGACCTGCCCCTCATATTCCCAAAAAGAGAATATGACATGAGCTGGGGGTCTGAAATAAAATACAGACCTTATTCTAGAGGATTTTCAGTGGCCCCCATTGCTCCTTCAGACCACCTACCTGGCTTCATCCTTCCACATGTTGCTGATAATGGATGACTGCTCACAGTTTTCTGTGTACTTTGTTCCCTGCCCCATACCCACGTATCTGCTTGCATGGGATGGTTGCTCTTGTTTTGATGTCCCACCAAGCCCCCTGTCCTGGCACAAGTATGCCACCTTGAGCTCCCATGCAAGCCCTGCCTCTCCCATTTCTGCCCTGGGATTACCAGCCTGTGAGTCTCAGCAGGGTCCGGATCTCAACCCTCAGGGTCCTTTACATCATCTCTCATCCCTTGTGCTCGGCTGACATAAGGTGCCCCTGTGTGGTGAGCTTGCTCCTGTATAATGGCTTTTATTTGAACGTGCCCTCTTTCAAGAATCTGTTCCACATCATCAGCTGGCTAATTCTCCTCGGAGGCCCCTTCTGTGTGCCTTTCCAATCCAACACCACTTTTGTCCTCAGACATAAAACCATACCAATTTTTGGATAACCACCTTCTTAATTTTACTCAAGTTCTTAACACTTATGCATTCCAAATAGTGTAGCTCTTGTCATTTGGAAACACAGTATGTGTAGCTTTGAGTTCTTTTCCTTTTTTTGTGATACTTGCGGTGGAACCTAGGACTTTCAGCATGTCAGGCAGAAACACTACTAATGAGCTATAACCCAAGCCCTCTTTTCACTTGCTGTTTTGAGACAGGGTCCACCAAGTTGCTGAGACTGGCACTGAAATTAACCCTAGTTTGGTGGGTCTTGAACTTGCAATCCCCCTGCCTCTGCCTTCTGGATAACCAGCAGGCCTGGCTTCAGATGCGTGTCTCATTCCAGATCTAACTGATAGAAACATAGGATTTTTTTCAGCCTGGAAATCTGTTTTCTATTTTTCTACCAGACCTTCACCCGTATTGACATAATATTTTTTTCTTGTATCTGTCTTGTTTTGTGATTTGTGCTGCTATTTCTCTTCTCTCCTAGTTTTGAAATTGCAGTCAATTTTTTAAAGTCTGAAGTATTTCAGATGCATCATATCTATTGAATTATGCCATTTTTATTATACTTTCATTCTGTGTGTGTTTTTTATACTTGAAAGCATCAGTATTAATAACCTGAAAATCACAGGGACACAATATTGTATCAGATTTATACACACATTCTCTCTTGTTTGTCTCTCTCTCTCTTTTTTTAGCATCGAGACTTTCCAATTGAAATCACATGGTTTTTGTCTGAAGCTCCTTGAGGTTTACTAGAGTTGAAATATACTAGCTTTTGTTGTCTCAAATGAATTCTCCTTTTTATCCTTCAAAGATTTTTTCCCCTGAGTACAGTATACAGGCTGTGTTAGTTATTAGCAGACAAATGCACCATTCCACTGTTGCCTTGATGGTTGCTAGGGAGAAGTTGATGGCCAGTCTGTCAGTCCTTGGAGCATAAAACCATTTTACCTTCTGTGGGTTGCATGGGTTTTCATTCAGTCTTTTTCTTTCTGTATTTCCAGTATGCTAGGTTTAGATATAAATATTTTATAAGTATATTCTTCCCAAGAGTCTCTAGAATTTTGAAATCTGTAGATTGCTACTTTTATCAATTTTTGAAAAATGTAAGCCATTACAATTTGAAATATTGTCTCTTTCCTACCCCCATGCCTCTCCTGTAGTCACCGGTAAGTGTGTTTTAGATCAACTCTCTGTCCTCGTGAATCTTCGTTTCCTTTCCATGCTGCTTGTTTTTGTGACTTTATGTTAGATGACCTCTGGTCTTTTTGTTTAGAATCACACATTGTTTTTTAAATGTTTCTATCTTTATCCCTTCTTTTGCTGTTTCTTAATTCGGCTACTATAGTTTTTTTATTTGCTCTTTTTAAGTCCTGCTTTTTAAAAATCATTTAAATGCCTTTTCCCTATCTTTTGTTTTTTATACAGAATAAGCATAGTTGTTTTATAATCTGATATGTTGATCATATCTGATAGTTCCTATGTTTGTGGGTCTTTTTTGTTGTTGTTCTGACTCATGGGCCTTTCTCCCCTTTTAGTGTTTAAAGTTGTAGTACTCATTGATCTTAATATATGTTATATATAGTAACTATATTATATATATTTATGTATTGTGGTATTGGGGCTGAAAAGGAAGATGGCATTGTCCCAGATTGGTGAAATGTTTTGTTCAGCTTTTCCTAATACTGCCAATCCAGGGCTATCTCAAACCAAGTCCATGGCAGTATGCTTCCAGACCAAGTAAAGTGAGCTTCAGTTGAGGCCCCCACAGTGGGCCACATTATAGCATCTCATTCTTTTCTGCTCACATTCGCCATGGTTTTTTGCTCTGTATCTCCCTGTACATCAGAATCAGAGCTGTGTGCAACACCCGTGCCACAGACAGAATGTTATACCGGGTGGTTCCCCATGCCAAATAAATTAATCCATTACTTTAAAACTCAACCTCGTGTAAGTTCTCAGAGCATCGGTAGACCGTAGCCATGTTCTTTGCCAGAATATAGAAATGGCCTAGAGTCAAATTCCTGAAAGAACCATTGCCCCCCACCCCCTCTGTACATCACACATGCAGACGGCCTTCACTATCATTGTTCCCATTGGCATTCTGGCCTTCCTTCCCAATTCCTACCAGAATGGCCTATCAAGGTCTGTGTATAGACTTCTGGGATTTTTTGTGACCAAAGTTTCAAACTTTTCTATACTCCTTCTATAACCAGTTCCAGAGGCCTAGGAGCCACACGGTCAAGTCTGTCACAGCAGGGGTCTAACTTTTTCACACCAATCCTCTCTATTAGTCACCTTTCCTCTATGTGAGGCCAATTACCTGACAAGAAGCAGTTGAAGAGAATATGGGTTCTTCCTGGCTTACAGTTGAACAGGAGCATTCCATCATGGCAGGGAAGGGGTGGGCAGAAGGAAGGGAAGTAGGAACAGGAAGCCATCAAGTTACATCACATCTGTAGTCAGGAAGCAGAGGATAGGATGTGGAGTGAGCTATAGAAGGTCTATCATTTCCTCTAGTGAGGCTGTACACCCTAATGGTTCCACGGCCTTCCTAAGCTGGCGACCCATAGTTCACATTCAGACGACAGTGCCTTCCCCCTCTTCTTACATTCTGCTTATGTCCCAAGCGACTTTAGAGATTCTCCAGTTAGGTGTTCATGTATGATTCGTGCTCACCCTGTGGATGGAATTCTTTAGGGCTCCATCATGAGATGGGGGCTGTCTGCTGTAACACCTTCCACACTGGGTGGGTTATTAGTCCAGATTCTTCTCCTTTTCTCCAGGGGCTGCTAAAGAAAAAACATGACCCTCCACTTAGGTCTGGGTACCAGTTTCCCTTAGATTAATAATCTGATAACTTCTTACTGTCTAGTTCTTTTAGGGATTGTGTGTGTGTGTGTTTTCATGTGTTCCTGCATGTTTGTGTACGTGTGTGTGTGCATATATGTATGTACATTTATGTGTGTAGGTCAGAGGATCGTTTCAGTTGTCATCTGAAAGTTTGCCATTCACTTTCTTCTAGAAAGGGGCTATCAGCTTGTAGCTATCCAATTAGGCTACACTAATGGATACTCTGCCGTCGAAACTCTGGGATTGCAAGCATACACCACCTCATTTGGCATGTTTCTATCTCCGGTGTTGGTCTTCAAGCTTGCAAGGCAGATGTTTTATCAAACAAGCCATCCCCAGAGACCGCTATTTCTTTTTCTCTCTTTTTTTCTTTTCTTTTTTTAGAATTTTAAAAAAAATGGAGGTTAGCAAAAGTTGGTCTAAATATCTTAATTGGTTCTGTCAAAAAAATGAAGCAGTTAAATTGAAATCTAGTGAGTATCATCTAGTGGAAGAAAAATAAAAACACCATACGGAGTATGCAGACCAAGCTTCAAAAGCTCTAAAGATAAAGACTTGGAAAGCCAGAGTTTTATGTTTTATACATAATTTTCATATTGTTGTAAAGTTAAGCAAGGTCAGTTTGTCTTGGGTGGACCAAGTTCAACAGCAGCCATTTCACAAAACTGCACCCCCACAGCTTTAGGTTCTCAGATTCCTTGGGAAGGAACCACCTTTGCTCAGCACTCATTGGGTGGTCACAGTAGAGAGTCCTTGATGGCAGTGGCCTCTTAGAGGCACGGAATGTGCAGATTTCTCTACATTGTTGTCTGGCATACTAGGAAGTAACTAACAGCGAGGTTGTTGCTTTACGTGTACCAGAAAACAATGCTGGCAAGGCTTGCTCTACAAAACAACAGATGTAGTGTAATCGGATTTGGCTAGCTCTGGGGATACTGGATGTGTGCGTGCCAGAATTGATGCCTTTGGCAGCCTTGCGCTGAGAATAAGATCTTTTGTAAATGATGGAAATCTTCAGTAAAATCTTGACTATAAGAGCATGCATGGGTGACAGAACAGGCGACGCACGGAGGCTGTCCAGACAGGAAGAAGGGGCTGACGCATAAGCACAGCCACCAGAGAAGTACCTGGGTAAGGAGCTGGTCAAGAAAGCCGTGGGAGAGGAAAATGTTCTGTGCTGATATTCCAGAACAGACTGAACTGGAAGAGGGCAAAGCCCAACTGCAGCTGGACTAGCTTCTCACCGCCCCTTACTTCTTCACTTTCTAGACTTTAAGGTGGCCTCCGAGACTGTTTTATGAAGTTAGTCATGCACCTTGGAAAGATAGTTCCAACATATCAGCTCTTCATCTTACCAGAATTTTAAGCTTTGGAGAAGGATAGGACTCGTGAAAGAGGACCTGTGGAGAACGGAAGTGTCAGGACACTGTAGTTGGTTACAAGGCTACCAGGTCCATTGGTTTGTGTGCTTTAATTTGTTTTCCCATCCTGATGAGTCATTGTTATCATCCATGGTGTAGAATTGACTGTCGTTCAGGAAAAATGAGTGCTGATCTGTGATGAATGCTTTCCCTGGTCTTATGAATATTCTGTTTGGTAATTCTTTTAATGTTTCTTTGATGGTCCCCTGCCGTTATAATTACATAAACATTTATTGATGCTTATTGTGTACCCAGTTCATCACCACAGTTATGCTGTTCATACCTCACATCGCACGGGGTGGCCAGGTGAACCTTTGTTCAGAAAAGCTACACATTTTGTCTAAGCTCTAAAATGAGAGTCAGAGTCTGTGTGCAATCGATTTTATATCCTTGTCTCTTTCTGTACATAACTCCAGACTGTATAACTTTAAAAGTAGATTGGAATGGCATGGGATTCCTAAGCTGACATTCTCTATAGAAACATGAATGCTGGTCATTCTTCTAAATCATAGGTATAATGGATACAGCCAGTGAGCCGCAGTTGAGTCTAGACTTGTGTGTGTGTGTGCGCACGCACACACGTGTGTGTGTGTGTGTGTGAGAGAGAGAGAGAGAGAGACTGTGTGTGTGGCTCTGTATGTATGTGTCTGAATCACAGGTATAATGGATACAGACAGTGAACTGTAGTGAGGCTGGACATATGTGTGTGTCTCTCTGTGTATGTCTGTCTGTCTGTGTGTATGGATATGTGTTTTGTGTGCAGTGTGTATAATGTGTGCAGATGGGTATATGCACATGTATTTGCACATGCATGTGGAGGCCAGAGATCAACTTTGGTGTCTTCCTCTATTCATCCCCATCTTTCTTTTGTTTAAATGACTGGGTCTCTTACTGAATCTGGAACTAATCAATTCAGCTAGACTTGCGACCAGTGAGCTTCAGGGATCCACCTGCTTCTCTTTCTCACCACTAGCACACTGGAGGTATATGCATAACCCTGGGATTATAGGCATACACTCCAGTGCCTTGCTTGGTGCTAGGAATCTGAATTTACGCTTGTATGGCAGCGTGAACCATCTCTACAACTTGAGACTGGATCCTTTAAAGAAAACGATTTCTTAGGTTTTCTGAGTCCCATGTTTTTGATGTTCATTGTTTATGTGTAGAAAATATCAGGCCCCCTTTGCTGTGCATTTTTCAGATCGTCTGTCTGTATAGTCAGATTTCCCAGTAGGGTCTGTGTGTATAGCGAGAGAGATAGGATGATACCCTTTGGTGAACGGTAGATCCATGAGTGGCTGCAGGGCGCACATGTATAGCTTTGTGGTCTCACCAAGTCCCAGTCTCCAAATTTCTTTTTGCAGAATTTCCCCATTTCACTATAGACCCCTCTCCTAGCCTTTCCACTCCTAACTCAGATTATCCCAAGGACTCCATCAGAACAGACAGCAGTGGATGGTGGTTTGAATGACGAATGACCCCCATAGGCTCATGTGTTTGAGCACTTGGTTCCCAGTTGGTGGCACTGTTTGAGGAGGCTCTGTAACTTTTAGGAGGTGGAGCCTAACTGATGGGAGTGGGTCTGTGGGGGCTGGCTCTGGCTCTGAGGGTTTATAGTCTTGCCCTTCTTGGTGTTCTCATTCATTCATATTCTCTCCCCTCCCACCCTTCTCTCTCTCTCTCTCTCTCTCTCTCTCTCTCTCTCTCTGCATCTTATATGGGGATATAATGTACTATCTCTATTTCTTCTCCTATCACCATGCCTTTCCCTGCCATTATGAACTCTGTACCTCCGGAAGCATAAATGAAAACAACCCCTTTCTTAAGTTGCTTGTGATCGTGGTATTTTATGAGAACAACAGAAAAGCTAACTAATAAAGTAGGGTACCAAGTGACTTTGACTTTGACGGTACTATAGGAGTGAAAATCTGTTCATGCACTTGGAGTCACCCTTTCATTGAAATAGAGATAGTCTTGTTATCTTTTTTTTGATATGAAGAATTTGAGACTCATTTCTCCTTTTTTTTTAACCTTAGATGTTGACAGACAAAAAGACCAACTAGAAATTCTCTGTGGTGGTAGGGTTGTTCGATATTGGTTTTACGGACTAAAATAATGTTGTTAAAAGCAGGAGTTGTAATTCAGTTTTTCTGTGAAGTGGTCAAAGGAAATAGAAAACATGTAAATAAATATTATCAGTGGTTTTGTGGCTGTTTGCTCTGCCAATTTTGATTTTTTGTGGTAGAAAATACTAGCAGCAAGAGCTAGCCTGTCCTAGACACAGCTGCCTGTTCTGCACTAAGAAACCATTGGTTCTCCCACTCAATGTCAAGAGACTGTGCACGTGGTGTGCGCTCTCTGACCCATGCCAGAACAAGCCTGGCTCTGAACGGAGAAAGGGCTAGCAAAGAAGAGGAAGACAGGGGGCCAGGGTATGTTAATGCATTATGAAAATGCCACAATGAAACCCATTATTCTGGATCATTAATAACCACTATTTTTAAACCAATGGCAAAGTAATTTTTAAAA
>LOJH01052849.1:0-12282 GCA_001685095.1 Ellobius talpinus
TCTGGTGAGAAGTGCTTGAGGTTCCTGCTGCTGCCGTCAATCTGTTAGGATTCCCGGGGTGATGTGAAGAATCTCAGACACTGACTTACCTTACCTTAGAGATGCTCAGAGCAGCATGCCGAAGCCCCAGGTAGAACAAGTAGCCTCCGAGCTCTCAGGCCCCTTGACTGCTACTGATTCTCCTTTTCTGCCTGAAGGTGGCTTCAGCTCCCCTGGCTCGTGGAGGTGCCACAGCCAACGTTAAAGCACTTTGACAAGCACTGTGTGACAGTGCTGAGTGTTGTGCCCTGGGGCCTTGCCTTGTTCCCTTCCCTGTGGTGATTTTCGTTTAGAACTGTAATAAGTTATAAACTGCATGATTTAGAGAGTCATCTTTGGTCAGCTGTCCCCCTGAACAAAAAAAATCATACCCTCTTGATTTATTTTTATTTTGTTGCATCTTTGTAGTAATGTAATTGTATTTTTATGCCTGCTTTTTAAGAAAAATAAATAAAAGAACCTAAGATATAAGCATCTTTTCCTGTGCAGTAGTTGTGGAGTGCTTCAGCTTCTTAATGTTTTTCTCTAAAGGGTGTGGATAGGTGGGATGATGTCACTTCTGCCCCTGAGTCACTATGGGCTTGCAGACTCACATATCTGGTTCCAGGTGGGGAGGGTAGAGGACACAGGGTGCCTTTCTGTCTGAAAATGGTGAGTGGTGGGCGTCTTCTAGAAGGTGCTTCCTTGGTAAGCACTGGCCATCCTCTGGTCTCAGGTTGGGTATTCTGTGAATAAACTCATCTGGAGACTGTGTCTGCCTTTCAGGGACTGTCGGTTTGAAATATGGTAGAGCATGTGAGATGGTTACAGTCACCCAGGTGTTCCCTCCAGAGGTGGGATTTGCTGAACAGGTAGAGGCAGAAAGCTGAGTTTGAGGCCAGCTTGGCCTACAAAAGGGGAAGTTTTTTTATTTAAAAGAAGTGCTGTAAGCAGTGGTAAAATAAAAGTGCTATTTGAATATACCTAAAACACTTGTTGGGGTAAGACCATAATTTATATTAAACTAATGGTCTGATTATCAGTGTGTGAGAGATGAACTTGGGTTTTGTTTTCTGACACTGGTTGAAATAACAATAGGATGGTTTATGTTTAGATGTAGAATTTCTCTCCTGGGTCTAGGGCAATCGTCCTAACAAGATTAGCTAGCTTACTGAGGAGCTATACCTACATAACTGAAAATTCATGACAGTTAAGATCAGTGGAATTCAACAAATGAAAGTCTATTTTATACAGGAAACTAAGCATTTTCCAGTAAACATCATTACTTACAGTATGGCAGAATAATGACATGCACATATAAGTGCATTTTTAAGTGTCAGGTTTATAAAACATTGGAGGAAGTACTGTGAACAGTGCTTAGGATATGTTACTTTAGTAAGAAGAAAATCCCTAAGAATTGGGTATTACTTAGCAACTTTTTAATGCATACCTTGCAGTAGCTAAAACCTGTACTAAGTTCCAGCAATGTAACTGTGAGGTACAGCCCTTTCTTTAAAAAAAAAAAAAAAGGCTGCATTGTGCTTAAATCAGGAAGGCCATTGAGATTTCCTCACCTAAACAGAGATCAGGGCTCTGTCTGAAACTCCTTAAGGCACACTGTGAAGTGTGGGAGCACTCTGATAGTCTTGCTTGCCTTGAACAGATGTTACAGTGCTTTATGACATACAAGGCCAAGCCCTTAGTCATGGAAGGGTTAAACTGCCCAGATGTGACTAAGCAGACCCCACTCCTTGTGGGAAAACTATTTAAGACTCTGAAAGAACTTAGTCATGACTTTAAGGGTCAAAATGGTTTCTTGGGCAGCGTCCACCATTGCGGGTGTCAAGCCAGGTGTGGTCGGTTCCCTCTGTAGTCCAGCATTCTTGCTGCTCAGAAAACGGAGGAAGGAGGATCACAAGTTGAAGGGTAGAGGGTAGCTTGGGCTACATAGTGAGACCCTTCTCTCTCTCTCTCTCTCACACACACCCAAAAAAAAACAACCCAGTATCTAAGTCCTACCACAATCTATGGGTGCAGGACAAGGAAATGGGCAATTTTAAACAAGGGGCTTTTTCCTTCTCTGAGTCCCATCTGCCATGTAGCACAAGCTACCTCAAACTCCCAAGTGCTGGATTGTAAGTTTGCACCTCCATATCCAGCTAAGAGGCTTTTCAAGTCTGATTTAAAGTTTTTGATATGATTGACTAGTAAAATACTTTAAATGTAGCAATGGAAAGCAACGGTGCATCCCCTGGTTGAGTTATTTGAAGTCCACTGTGTAGAAGGAATACATCCATCATTCAGCTTTGGTAACAGGCTTCCGGTAGTGCAGTACTGTTACTGTTATCCATATATTTAAAGCCAACATGATCACAAAACGGGTAAGAACTGAAATAAAAAGAAAGTTCCAACATTAAAAAAACAACAACAAAAAAAAATTATACTGCTTTCAGTAGAAGCCTACATAAGGTTTGCCCCAACCCCAAAGGAAATGAGATCATGAGACTCAGAACAAGATTGCTTTCAGACATTTCCTGGGAAAGGACTTCCCTGCAGAAGTGCCCACCTGGGCACTTGGCCATGCGTCCTTGCTGCTTGATTGAAGTAATGTGATTTTGGCTAAGATGTGCAGGACCACTTTACTTAGATCTTGAAGACATAGGTGTCTCAGAATGCAGCTTTCTACAAAGACCGTTCTAGTAAAGTATGGTGAACCCTGCCTGTGGACCCATGAGAAGCTGAGGCAAGAGGACTGCTAGAGGCTCAAGGGAAAAGCCAATTTGGGTGGCACAGCCAAGACTCCACATCACACGAAAGTATTCCTGAGAAAACAGCCCTGGGTCGATACATGTTATATAATGAAGTGACCATGAAAAAGTGACCAACAGACAGAACAGGGGCCTGACATGCCCTTTAAGACATGAAGGCTGTGTTTGTTTTATGACAGGGTCTGACTGTGACTTTAAACTCCTGATTTCTGATTGAAGCCAGGGCTCCCCCACATGCATGGGAAGCCACTTTATGAACTGCAGCCCCACCCGACTTTTGAGATGTCTTTATAATGGTAAAATACAAACAGCGTACTAGCCACACTTTTTATCTTGGACAGGATCTCTTTATGTAGCCCCTGGCTGTCCTGGAACTTTTTATGTAATCAGGCTAGCCTCAAACAGAGATCAGCCTGCCTCTGCCTGAGTGCTGGGGTTACAGGTGTGTGCTACCACGGGCCCGGCTGGCCGTGCTGTTTTTAAAAGTGAGTCACTCAGAACAGTGGTGACAAGTACAGACTGCAGTGGGAGCATTCTTGGTCTTTTAAATATAAACTTTTTGTATGTGGGCTCTCTGCTTTTTAATTACATTCTTCTCCCTCCTGTGAACTCAGGTCCCATGGAGGAGAGTTAGGTCTGTCTCCTTTTTTATCCCGCCACTGAAGTCAGAGCTGATAAACCTCCCAAAAGGGACTTCACTCTTCTGAAGCTTGCTTTCTCAATAAAAAGCCTAGTGTTGAGGACATTTTGGCTTTTTGAAACAGGGTTACTCTGTAGCTTTGGAACTAGCACTGTAGACCAAGCTGGCCTCGAACTCACAGAGATCCGCCTGTCTCTGCCTCCCGAGTACTGGGATTAAAGGCATGCGCCACCACAACCCAGCTGAGGACATTTTCTAATAGTCATTGAATAGGTTTCTGTTTCTTCACTTTTCAAAGATGCTGTGTTGGAAGTTGTAAAGAGCATAAGGGATGAACTCTCGTTCAGTTAACCAAAGTATTTTCTTCTCTTAGCTTCTTGGTGTGTGCATACACACACCCCTGTCTACCTTCCTGTATGAGCATGTAGCAAATGGTGCTACATGACCCCCTGCTTTAAAACACAGTTGGAGGTGTCTTACTACTCAAAGGTATGTCTATAGTTCTGACTTCTCCGGCCCCTGCCAGCCTCACTGCTCAGTGTGGCCAGCCCTGGCACCTTCTTTGCTCCTGGTCACATGTGTTCTCCTCTGATCAGACCTTTATTCAGCACTGAAGGCCTCACTTGGCAGATGACTCTCTCTGCTCCCACAGAGTAGGAAGGGTTCCTCAGCCACCCACCCTGCTGGTTTCTCTTGTTTTAGAGACTGGGTCTCCCTGCCTGGCTTTGCTCTTTTGCCTTAGCTGCCTCAGTATATAGGATTATAGATGCAAGCCACCACACCCAGCTGCCCTACTCTGAAAACCCATTTCACGGCATACTTCAACAGTTAATTGTGGGAGTCCTGTCCAGTTTCCTTGTTGAGGTAGAAACTCCAAGATGAGAATTGATTCCCATGGGCATATTTCTCCCCATGGACTGCAAGGAGTGGATGCATAATAGAGACAGTCACTGTTGAAGACTAATTTTTTGTCCTCTGAATCCATAGCCCAATTGAACTAAGTGGGTCTGTTAAGCCTTATGATGGGTTCTATGTTAGACCAAAGTTACCCCCCACAAACAAAAACAAAACAAAACCCGGGAAGTCAAAAGGAAGTTTTTGCTTACTTGTGAAATCATTGGTGGTCATTAAAGTTGTTATTATTCGTGCTGTAAAAGAAAATTCATAGCAATATATAGCTTCTCACACATTTTGTATTTCTATTTAGCTCATACCTTTCTATTTTACTATATAATATATGTTAACTTCTTGAATGACTTTGATAGGGGACCCTTGTTAATGTGTATTGTGTAAACCTCTAATGAGCAGCCATACACCCTGGCCCTGGCCCAGCCTGTAGGAGCTTCTCTAAAAAGCATTTCTAACAGTAGCGTAGCACTACCTGGGAGGGCTCCCATCCCTCCTTGTGCTCACCCCTCCCCCCAAAAAAACAACAAAAACAATCTCAAGTCTCATTTGCATATTGAGCTTCCAGTTATTTTACTTGAAGAAGGCTCCCACTAATTAAAGTGTGTGTGTGTATGTGTGTGTATGTGTGTGTGTGTGTGTGTGTGTGTGTGTGTGTAGGTAAATAGGCTGGAGATATGGCTCAATGGTTAAGAGCACTGGTTGCTTTTCCAGAGGAACTGGGATCACTTCCCAGCACCCATGTGGAAGCACATAATCCCAGTCACAGAGAATCTGACCCCTTTCTGGCCTCCGAGGGCACCAGGCATGCCTGTGGTACACATACATAAATTTAGGTGTAAAACACCATGTGCATAAAATTAAACAAAAATAATGTTTTTAAAATTATACAAGTTTGAGACAGGGTCTCACTGTATCACTGGCAGATCTTGGAATCCCAGAGCCCCACCTGCCTCGAATACTGAGCACTGGGATTAAAGGCACACATTACCACATTTGGCAGAAATTCTTTAAGCATTGAGCTCCACCCCATTTTTCACAAGTAAGAAAACTAAGACTTGAAGAAGACAAGTTCTTCCTGTCTAACCAGAGTTCTTTTGTTAGCTCCTTTCTCTGTAGTGTACAGGAAGGACCCTGGGTGACAGTTGAAGCCAGTCTGTATTACGGCCCCTTGTACACAGGGGTACCTTTCCTTAGCAGGTTCTGTTGCATAGTTAATTGCAAAAGTATTAGTACACAAAAGAAGACTCTGATGTCCCTGGAGAGTGGTGGCCTTACTTGCACAGGTGTAGGCAGAGAGGCCCCAGGACAGTGCACTCACGGCTTCTGAGTCCTGAACCTTCCACAGATACTGGAGCTGGGCAAACTTACTGGCCGCACTGATGACAGTGCATAGGTTCTGTTGTGGAAAAAAGTGAGAAAGTCAGGAGCCTGAAAGGATAGAAGACTGGATACAGTACCTTTGTAAACACAGTTTATTCTCTAAAGAGGTGGCACAGCTTGTGAAAGCTAGTTCTGTGGCCCTGGGAATTGAACTCAGGTCATCAGGCTGGGCAGCAAGTGCCTTTAGCCACTGAGTCATTGCATCAGCCCGGATACAGTGCTTTTTAAGCCAAACTTTCAAGACTAGCAGTCTCCAGTGTGCCAAGGTTTGAAACTTCAATTTGGTGAAGGATGACCCTCATCTGCCTCTCTGGTAAGGCGTGAACTGGCCTGGCTGCAGATGCACCCTGCCTTCTACTCTCTCCCCAGAATAGGTATGGTGTATCCCAGCCTGTCGCTAAACAGACCAACTTCCAAACTGTTCATTCTGAGGACTGTGTCCTGTTATCTCTCAGACAAGAAAGCCTTGCAAATTGGCTGTCAGCCCATCATGCTCGCTGCTAAGCTCAGGCCAGAGGGAGACCACTAGAGTCATCTAGGCCGAGCAGAATGGCATGAGCAGCATTCAGAAGTCAGGGAGATATAGTTAGGAAGGGCCACAGAAAGTGGTGTGTTTGAAAGCCAGGCAAGAGAATCAAGTGAGTGCTATAGAGATCCTGATCTATAGTGAAACATGAGAGATGAGATGGCATGGGGCTTGACTGCTGGCTTTCAAATGAGTGACAGTCACAGGGCCTTTGACAGGCTCTGCTTCCTCCTTGTGTGGGCACCTGGCTGGCCTCCAGAAGTCCTTGTGGGTGGGAGATGGGACTACACAGGAAAGAATTACAGAGAAAGGAGTGTCAGAGTGTATCTGGGCAGAGGAGGGAGCAATGCCATTGCCAGGCTTAAACAGACAAGTCACAATGGGAGCTGGGCACAGATGACCTGCAGGAAGCCTAGACCCAAGCAAGGAATGCTGTGAAAAAGGAAGCTCTTGAGAAATTGGGGTGCTGGATAAAGCAAAGGAAGGTGGCAGGGCCAGCTTAGTGTGGTGGGGAAGGGCCAAAAAGGGAGGGACACCAAAAGTGGCTTATGGTATAGCCCAAATGGACAAGTTAGTGACATGTTTGCTTTTCAAGAGAAAAAAACCAACTTTGAGATCAAGGGGGTAGTCTGGGAGCAGGGCATAAGAGAACCCTGGTAGTGTCAGCACACACTCAAGGGAGAGCATCATGTTATCCCACAAAACAATCCGTTGCAGGCAGAGATGTGCATCAGCTGCATGTGGCCATGAAAAGTACCAGTCCCCAAGTCTACCAGAGAGCACACAGTGAGCACTTGTAGGGGGGACCGAGGGAGGAGTCAGAGTGGGAGGAAAACAGGAAAGTTATCTTAAAAGTTATGCTGTCAGGGATGGCAAGGTGGCTCAGTGGGTGGGGAAGATTGCTGTGGCGCCTGATGACCTAAATTCAGTCCCCCCGAAACCCACAAGATGAAAGGAGATGACTTACAAATCTCTGCATGCATCCCCACCCCCATACACAAATAAAAGGGGGAGTTCACCTTAGTGTTCCCCTTGAGCCCCAAACCTTTCAAAAATAATGTCTTAATATTTGGCTGGCATTGCCTTCATCCTCCTCAACATAGCTGCAAAGCATGGGTGAAACCCCATGCTCTAAAGCAGTGGTTCTCAACCTGTGGGTCTTGGTCTCTACCCCTTTGGGATATCTACAACCTCTTCACAGGAACCACCTGAGACCACCAGAGAGCACAGATATTTAGATTACAATTCATAACAATAGAAAAATGACAGTTATGGAGTGGCAGTGAAAATAATTTTATGGTTGGGGGTCACCACAATATGAGGAAGGTGAGAAACACTGTTCTAAAGCGATCCGGGGGCAAAAAGAAGGTTCCTGCTTTTTCAGTCTCCCTCCGTTAGGGGCACCATTTACCATGGCCAGGTCGATGATCCATTTCTGCAGGCTGAGGATGAACCAGGATGACACAAATCTGGCCAGGTGCTAAGGGACCCAGCAGGGAGTCACTGGCAGCCCCATCCACCCCTCCCTTCTTGTTCTGTGCAGGCAAAGCTAGACCACAGAGGGTGACACAGAAGTCGATGTAGAGGGGTGGGGACTGCTCTGCTGGACAGTGTCCAAGTTGGAAAAGATGCTAAGGGGTTGCATGTGAACATCTGTTCTGAGTTCAAAAGAACAGAAGCAAGTTATGTAAGAAAATGCACAGATCTGTGTTCACAAACTGTAACCCGAATATTCATACGGCTGTAGCTACAATGCTGGTTTCCTGACTGTGCAGACTTCTCTAATGCATCATCAAAATTAAGCACTTACAAGAAAGGTTCAACCATGCAAAGGAGAGGTGTTCTGCAAAACCGGTGTGCTGTGTGAACTTTTTGCTGGATCTGCACCCCTTTCCCACTAATTCTGTTGTAAAAGCACAGTAGTTGGGGTGTGCAATGGTAGGCAAGGAGAGGAACCATTTTCCATCTGATCTCTGCAGGACTCGTGATTCAATGAATAGAAACAAAAGAGCCCAACCAGAGCAGAAATATCAAACCATGAGGGCTGAAAGGGAGCCATAGTCAGGGCAGGAGTGGCTGGCAGGAACAAGTTACTAATCGCTGCTTTGCTTCGGGGTTTTATTCCCTGCCCTGTCTATATCCCATATGTTATCTGCATACAGAAGAACCCCAAAGGTGGCTGAAAACAATGTTTACATTAAATTGGTCAAGGGATTAAACTAGAGATGACCCACAACAATGGCTGGCATCTAGCTGCACTAAACTCTTACTAAAACATTCTCTTTGCGAATGTAGTCGGGGCATGCCTGTAATCCCAGCATCTGGGAGGTGGAGACTGGGGGATCAGAAGCTCAAGCCATCCTCACCTACCAGGAGAGAGGAAGGCAAACACAACCCCTTGAAACTGACCTCGGAGCAGAAGTGGAGCACAGCTATACTCTTTTTCCTTCTATGGAGAGGGGAACCTGAACCAGGGGCTCATAGCAATCTGAGACAGTTTGTGGTCAAGACTTACCCAAATCCTGGGGCCTCTCACTGTAAAAAGGGTGCATGGTCATGTCATGGAGGCAGCAGGATTAGCTGACTGCCGTCATGACACAGACACTCTTGGCCTTTTTAAGGAGTTGGAAGTTTAAGAGAAGTGACACCAAATCCTTATGAAAAAGGCTGCCATGAAACTTTACCCTCTGCGTAGGAGACGCCACAGCGTGGAGTGGTCTAATGCCTCGCCATTCTGCATGGTAAGCCTCCAAACCAACACAGCCACCCAGACAAGGCTCAGCCTCTAAATTACAGTTTTGCATAGGTGCATGATTAGCGGAAAACTGCCCCAACCAGGTCTATGCCTACTGACAGGCACCTACCAGGTGCATCCTGCATGGGACTTGGTGCCAGGCACTGTCATGTCATTAATCCCCTGGGGACATGCTCACGGAAGGAAGGAGGGCTTGAGATAAGCACAGGTGGAGCCTCTTGCTCTTAGCAGGGTGACTACAAACCTCTCGTGTTCAGCAGAATCTATATCCTATGTGGTCTTGGAGGGCAGGGGGGCAACCGTATTACAGGGACACCACTGGCAGCAACTGTCCTATCCTAAGGATTGTGTAAAGACTTGCAATGTATGAGTCTTTTTTAATTAAAAAAAAGATCTGTTTCACAATGCAGAATATTAGCAAATGACACCCCAAATCCCCCCACTCCTTTTTTGGTGCGGAGGACAAAATTCAAAGCCTCTTGCATGCCATCATGAGCCCCTTTCCTTAGCCCCCTCCACCTCCATGTCCAGCTCAGATGCAGGAAGGATACACGGCCATGTAGGGCAAGGCCTGCTTCACGTTCCCATTGAAGTGGAAGACGAAGAGCAGGAGGATGATGTCTGAAAGAAGAGACCGTGATGGACAGAGCAGCCGGAGGGCAGGCTGGGAAGGGGGCGGGATGGGGAGTTGTCAGTTACCTTGTGCGATGAGAATGGGGTATTCCAGGTAGGTGAGCAACGGGTTCCCATAGTAACATTGGTAGCGAAAGAAGACCAGGAACCTGGAGACAGGACACGTACATATTCACAGCCCGCCCTGAGACCCCGCCAGACCTCAGGCACATTTGCCCAAGACTAGAGCATGCGGTCTTCACCATACTTGTGACTGCCCTGAGGATAGACCTTCGGGAATGTTGCCAGAGACCCAGAAGGCAGGTCCAAGAGACCTTGAGTGTCGGTACTTTGCTAAACACCTTTAGGGGTCACCTACACTGCCTGCCACATCATATGGAGAAACTAAGGCCCAAAGATGACAAGACCACGTGAAAACTCAAGGTTAAGATGTCAACTCAGACTCTCTCCCTGAGGCGAGAGCCCTAGCTCTGGCTTCTGTGCTTTTAGGGGAACCCAAACACCTGTACCCTGAGGATGATGCATGAATGCTTTGCGGTCTTTAAGGTTTCTGTGTAAAGCAATCATCAACCAGGCGTGAAGTCTCTGATGTCATTAAAATATCTAGGCTCTGGCCAAGAACCACCAGTTCCCTCAAATCAGAATTTTAGAGTTGGAGCTCTCAGATCGAAATCCAAAGAGGGTCCATGACCCCAAGGCAGGAGTCCAGTCCCTGGAGGATGCAGGCTGTATGATGGTGGTGGATGCCTCAGAGCCTGTCTGATTGGTGAGGGTCAAGCAGGCAACCAAGCAAAGCCCAGGCGGGTGCAAAATTGAAGTGACAACCCCCCCAGCCATGCAAGGGGAAGGGAGCGGGAGGTGGGAGGAGTGGAAATGGAGACAGCCAAGATCAGGCAGGGTTGCCCTCCTATCCCTATTGTTCCTAGCTCAGGATTAAAACACCTCTTCAGCTCAAGCTGCGGTGAGGATTAAGAAAGGAATGCATGTAGGGCTCCAGGAGGACCTCCGGAAAGACCACAAGAACTGGGAACTATTGCAGTAAACTGCTGGCGGAAGAAGGGATAATTATTGGGTTTCAGTGGTGCCGCATACCCACGCCTTCTGGCCTTAGAGCTGGTCTTAACCCTGCCAAACCTAACTACAGAAACCAGCCATAATTGCCCGCCCACTGCCCGAAGGAAGAGAGGCTGTTGAGATTTCCAGAAAGAGCCTACTTTATCTGTACCGCGATAGACTACAAGACCATCCGGGTCCCAGGGAACATTTCCATGGCCAGAGCTGCTGGGGTCAGCTGTTGCATTTAAGACGATTTCTGATTGGATTTGCGTGTTTAAAGCCAGGCAGCAAAGAGGGAGCTACAGGCAGGGGAGGAAATGGTTGGCGTTCTGTAGGCATCCGAGAGCTTTCTATTCAGTCTGCGCCCTGAAGCCTGAGCTTCATGCTCGCGAAGAACTTAGCACGCCAGAGGCCAAATAACTCTCTTGACTTCAAACACCTGCATCCTCTGCCCCAGCTAGGCTGTCACTTCTGCATCCTTCAGTCTCGAGCCTTACCCATCATCCCTCTCTCTCTCTCTCTCTCCCTCTCCCTCTCCCCCCTCTCCTCCCTCTCCTCCCTCTCCTCCCTCTCCCTCTCCCTCTCTGAAATGCACATACTCTTGTTCTATGCAGCCAACGGACCAGGGACCCTCCCGCCCGCTCTCTGAAAAGGTGCACCTTGAAACCCCCCCACTATCAGATGGGCGCTCTCCTCCGTGTGGATGACAGCAGGAAGGGGCTGGTGACAAACCGAGAGGGCGCTGCCTGGTGTAAGATCGCACGACTCAGGGACGTGTTTCCCATTTAATTCGTTTTTCCCAATCAAAGTTTCACAACTTTACCTCTTACTCTTAACTACTTAGCCAAAGTCACCAATAACTTGGCTCCTGCAGCAGCCACTGCCCAAACCTGCGTGTTGGACCCCAGCCCAACTTCCAAACGCCGACCCAAGTTCCCCTTCTTCATTCCCACAAGCAATCATCAAATCTTGGAACTCAGATCTCAGCCCAACCACTGGTTTACAGGCAAGGGACTCTAGGCTGGAAAAAAAATGTGGGTGGTGCCGGGTGAGGTTAGGGACGTTAAGGGGCTGCAGGTGCAAATGGTTTCGCCCGCGGCTGGAAGGCCGTAGCTAAGGACAGGGTGGGGGTAGGGGTGACTTCGCAGAATCTCTAAGATGGGCGTGCACAGGCATTTCGTACCTTCCGGGATTTGGGGAGAAGCAAGGGAGGTGTGTGGGAGCGCCCGGGAAAGCGCCTCCCAGCTCCGCGCCCCCCCCCGAGTTAACCCTCGGCCCCCCGGATTCGCAGGCCTCCCGGGGCCTTACCCCGCCAACTCCAAAAGTAAACTGGGGAGGCTGATGCCCCGCGCACTGCGCGCCGCCAACTGCGCGTAGATCTGCGGCAGCTTGAGTGCGGCGCAAACGCCCAGCGTGCTCCAGTTGCAGAACCACAGCAGCCCGGCCTCCATGCTGCAATCCCGGGAGTGCGGGGTCAGGGGGCTGCGGAATCTCGTGGGTGAGAACCGGGAGCTCACGGTCCAAAGTCCTTCCGCCTTCCCGCCCGACGGGCGACGCCCCAACCACTCCCCGAGCTGCTGCGCTCCGAGTGCGCCCC
>LOJH01052852.1:0-12281 GCA_001685095.1 Ellobius talpinus
ATAAAAGATTATTAAAATTAATTTCACCTGCTTTTTTATTTTTCAAAATATGCCTACTGGATAATTTAAGTTACATATATTCTGCTTAACTTTCTTCTGACAACACTAATCTAATGTCCTAAATGTATTTCAGATTTTCTATTCAGTTGATATTTTTTTAAATAATTGTGCCAATTTGATAGCTGTGTTTTGTATGACTTTAAGAACTTAAGCTGGGTGTGGTGGTGCACAGCTTTGATCTCAGCACTCAGGAAGAAGAGGCAGGCAGATCTCTGAACCTGGTCTACAGAGTGAGTTCTAAGACAAGGGCTGCACAGAGAAACCCTGTCTTAAAAAACAAACAGAATTTAAAATATTTGAAATTAACATGAACACATATCCCTCCATGGCAATTCTCTGCACTGACGGCAAGCAAGTAGAAAAAGTGAAGTCCTCCTAGGAAAACAATGAGATGAAGTCATTCAGTTTTTTAATCCTTTTCATGTTCACTTCTTTTCCAAAAATTAAAGTTAACTCCTAAAATCTATTTTATACTTAGACATTTGATTTGAGTACTTGATTGAAGTGACAGAGAATCTTTTAACATGCATTAATACTGTATTCTCATGTCTGCTTAATTCATAAAGGTTAGAAGGGTTCTGCAGGAAATGTTGTTTAAAAAATTCAATAGACTAAAGGAGGTGTTATCTTAATTTATTCAATTTATTACTCTTTACCAATATTAATTCTTGAAGCAGCTCTTTCAGATATGTAAGGACAAGTATCTTTATTAAGAATTATTATTTTTCAAGTGTAGGAAAGTAAGATAAAAAGATAGAAAAAATATTTCCCAAAGAAAGTAATAATATGTTTAGTCAAACCTTTCCATGTCTGAGATTATAATATTGTGTTGGAAATATTAAAACACTAATTCTCAACATCTTTTGGTCATTATGATTGAAATCTTTACTGTAATTTAATATTTTCTATAACTAAACATGAATGAATGCTATATTTAAATCTCTGGAAACAGAATATTGTTTTTGCACATTAATGTAAATATTGGAGAACTGATGACTAATTTATTTCTTTGGCTACATCATGCTTCTTGCCTTTAGAGGCACCCTAAATGTGTCTATATCCTCTGCACTTTTCTTTAGTAACAGGACAACAGAGAAGGCAGAAAGTTTAGGAAAACTGTAGCAGGGAGACTAAGTAAAATGTGCACATTATTCCGATGCATCAGTAGACATGAACATTACGTAAGCCCTTCAACACATGGTCTGAATGGTTAGCAGTTCAAAAGGATGGTTGTAATTTCCCTTCTCTCCAAAAATGAACTGTGTACTCAAAAGTCATATGTTGGAGAAAGCAGAAAAAGGAAGAATGATGAGAAGCAGTTTTTGGTTTGATGCTAACATGTATTCATTCCTTGGAGAGACCCTTGGGCTTCTTTCCACCTCATTTTAAAGTCTCCTCACTTGTTTCACTAAGGAATGGAGTTGCAAGCACAGAGCTCTTTGTTGGAGTGTTGTCTAGGCCACCTCCTTGCTGTTTTGCTATGAGAAATTCATTTGATATTCGCTACTTTCAGTTCTCTTCTCTGGGAAATGTATATAATAAAGTCATTATCATAGGAGCGTACTATCACTTGAAGAGGAAAGGCCGTGTTTGAGTACTGATCTTCACACCTGTCGCACTGATAACATCAACATATATAATAGAATCTGTGTTTGTCATATGATTTTCTGTTGTAGAGTATACCTTGATTCATTTACTATCTCACGCATGAAGAACTGTGGAACCTACCAAATGCAGTTCCATTTCTTAATATCTTTGAAGCAGTTTGTGGACATGCCTCCTTAATCCTTCCACAAACCACTTTACAAGAGCACATCTTTTTCCCAGGAACCTTCAAAATGTTCTATGCCTTCTGATTTTTTTCCACTTTCCTTAAGCTAAATCTTGAAGCTAAAATGGTAAATGTTTTTCTTTCATGCCGCCAGTTGTACATTTTCACAGCAGTTGATTCTGTCCACACACTTGCACAGAATGGAAATGTGGAGGAACTGTGCATGCAATCAAACCAGAGATAATAAGAGATTTCCTCTTGAACTCCAGGTCCCCAAAGTATTGTCTTACACCTAATGCGTACTCAGTAGACTAGGAGTCTGTGTTTTGTGATTCACATGGAAAGATCAATGGGGCATTGCACAGAAGAGCACGCAGATACTCTGTCATTCTAATGCCAGAAACCCCTGAGGTGGTAGATGTGGGGCTCCTGCTTTGAGATTATTGCTTGGACAGTAATGCCTTCAGAGCTGTCTGAGTGACTAATGTTACCTGCACTCGACCCTGGCAAGAATGTCTACAGTTCATGCCATTCCCTGATGGAAATGATTGGAACCTAGAGTTAGCCCATAGGAGCTGGCCCAACAGATGAAGAAAGAATGGGCAGTTTTGCACAGTGCTTATGACCATAGATACCGGAGGGGTATAGGAAACACAGATATTGTGTTTTTATGCCCTGTTTATGCTTACACTGGAACTGCGATCCTCATGAGATGGGTAATAATATACCCCACTTAATATTACTGCTCCTATCCAGAGTGGAAACCAAAATAACATCATTCTCACTGGTAGCACAGCTGCGCCATGATGGGATATGTAGCATATTTGATAGACAAATACCTGAAGACACTATTTCTAAAGCTTAATGTACTCAAGAATTATCTGGGAATCTTTTTAAAGCACATATTGTCATTCCCTCTGTCTGGGGTGCAGATTCTGCATATCTAAGCAGCTTCTAGTGATGTTGGTGTAGCCAACCAGCAGATTAGCTGTAGAAAAGTTCCGTTCTTACTTAAAACATACTTGATACTATATATACATTTCACAATTATTTTAAAAAGTCTTTGGGCTAGTATCCCTCAAAAGGTGTTTTAGTTACCTGGTAAGATTATAAGATAAAGATTGCTTGACTACTCCACCCTGAGAGTCTGCATTCATTACATCATTGTATATTCACTGGAAATTGAGAATGTAAAAATTAAGGATGTTATGAAGAGATGTTCTTCCTACAGTTGAACCACTCATTGCAAACCATGACCTGATCCTATTCTCCCTTCTTCTGAAATGTCTATACAGAATTTTGGAAAGCATACTTTTCCAAAGATTAAATGGTATAAGATAATCAGAACATGTTTTTAATGAGCTGTTCTATGTAGATAATTATGTATTTGTTTGCAATTGGAGGAAATGATAGAAAATTTCTCTAGGCTTTTCAGGTAGATTATTTCCATTCTAATACCTCAAATTTTAGAAGATATTAAAATCAGAGTGCTCATATGATTCACAGACCTAGGCTCACTCAGTTATTCCCCTTTTTATTTCATATGGTAAGTGTATTCATGTTTATTCTTAGCTCTATTCAGTTTTATGATATACATAACCCTGTGTACAAATCACCATGAGTAAAACATGGTGCCATCACCAGGGTCCCCACAAAACTGCCTTCTTCATAAGCCACATTGTTTCCTAATGCTTAGAACTATCAATCTGTTCCCAATATTTACAGTGTTGTCATTTTGGCAGTATTACCCAGTGGAAGAATGCTGCCTTCATTTGAAAACTTTAAAATTTGCTATTTCAAGGATAATAGCAGTGTTCATATATATTAAAATAAAACAATGCTTTTATGTTTTAAAAGTCCACTGTATGATCCTGATACTTGTTCAAATGCGGCCCAAAATAAGTGAAATATCTATCTTCAGAGAATATTTTCAGTTAAGGTTATCATATGTGTAATTATTTCTTTCCAGGGTCCAAAAATTAAAACTTATGAATGGAAATTAGGTCCTAATATGAAAGACTTTGAAAAGCATAAGTCTTAGATGTGAATTTTGTATATATCTCTTAAATCTTAACTTGATCCTGACTCAAATGGTTACTTAGTCATCCTGCAAGGATGGAGTCTGTGCCAACCTTGGGGAAAGAAGTTATTTTGAAATATTTATAAAATCTTATTATTAGGAAATCTTGTCCTGGCAATTATGTCTTCTGCAGCATTTATTTATTTATTTGTTTGATTAATTTTTGTGATCAAAGATGATCTGAGTTAGAAGAGAAAGACTAAAAATTGCCAACTCATGTATACATCAAGTGTATCAGATGTATGCTTTAAGAAATGTCATATAAAATAAATTTCATGGGAAGGTGTCTGTTTTTGTCATATGCTTTAAGGACAGTTTTGTAAAATTATATATTTTGAAATTATCCTTTTTCCTTGAAAACACATAGCACAATAAAAAATTCATTTTTGTATATCCCTTTTACTTCTTCTTCCCAAAAACCAATCACATGAATAAAATAATGTTAATGGTTTTCATGCTAAAATTATTATCAATCAACGTTTCAAATTATTTTTTACATATTTAATATTAAATTTCAGGTAGTTCACTACCTATTTCTACCTATTTCTTATTCTTTTTGTAGATGAATCTATGCTTACAATACCCATTACTAATAAGGCAAATGATCAATATTGCCTAATAAATCCAATCAGACATACAATTTAAATACTTAGAAGTTTCATTTTCATAAGTTAAGGTATTAAAACTATTTTCCACGTATTTGATGTTGAATTAAAAATGAACTCCAGACTAAACAGTATGTTTGAAACAACTGGAATCAATTGAATTGTTTAAACTCTATAATCAGAGACTATCAATAAGGTCATCTCATTTCTTATTCACTCAGTGTCTCCTAAGAGGGCACGATAAAAGTGATTCCTGGGACTATTCAAATAAGCATTTATTCATCTCAGAAACAGTCTTCTAACTGTATCATGATTTCTGTGATCCATGCTGTCTGATTTCCAAAAGTAAAAATGCTATATATGTGACAAAGACCGAACCTGTTGTGCCTTGTGGCTAGTCTGCTGGAAGCTGACACAGCTTGCTTTCTGCCGTCTTGACTGCAAAAGCAGTACCAGGCATCAGGTTCAAGGGAAGAAGTCAATGGGATCAGTGTTATAGAATTTTATGCCACATTTTCAGATAAATCGAACCCGTCCGTGGCTACAATTATTTGTATTCCTGCCAAGAACATCCTGATCGTTTATCTCTCGGTCGTATCAACGGGAGGTTTCATGTCAAGGGTTTCCTCATGCAAATCAAATAAATACGTGTTATTTTAAGTGTTCGGGGAGGCAAAGACCTGGAGCATTGTTCTTCTCAGCTAAATCTTTTTGAGCTAAAAGGACGTTTCCTGAAAGTCACATGTTCAGAGTCCTTGGGCAGCATTGGATAGGGATAATTGTAGAGATACCATTATTCAATATGGAAGTGTCGCAAAGTTGCACACTGGTCACTGGTAAAGAACAATTCTTGAAGTCAAATTACTGCATGTTTTACCTTCTTTGATTAAAATATTCCAGCTTATTTACTCTATAAGATTCTTACTGTTGGCCATGTCTTCTATGATTTTGGTTTTACTTTCTTTTTGTTTTCCCTTTGGTTTTTCATACAGGGTTTCTCTGTAGTGCCTGTCTTGGAACTAGCTCTTGTAGACCAGGCTGGCCTCAAACTCACAAAGATCTGCCTACCTCTGCCTCCCTAGTGCTGGGATTAAAGGTGTGTGCCACCACTTCCTGGTGGTTTTACTTTCTTGATCATTGCTATTAATTAAGTTATAAATTGTCTTTGCAGTAGGAGGTCTCTTCTCAACCCATTTGCTGTTTATGAATGAGAATCCAATGTTTCCCATCTCAATTTCTCTTTTAATCAATGGTACTGTGTTTCCTTTAAAGACTCTCTAATTGTCTTATCCACCCATTTACAATGCACTTAATTAAACAAAAGTCACATTCGTAGATCTCTAAAGGGAAAGTCTTCTTAGTACAAAACATCCATGATCAGAGCTCAAAAGATAGCAGAGGGTCAGTGAGAAATACTCACTTCCTATAAGATTCTCAGAGAGCTTTTGTCGTAGAACACAGAAGGAACTTCATTTCTTTCTGATATCTTAACATCAGAGGACCATTTTCCTAGTCTGTATCTCATGTAAGCGTAAAGACTCTTACTATAAAAAATTCTTTTCTGAATGTATAAATACATTAAGAAAGGCTTTCAATTCAGCTGGTCCAGGTTCCTGGGCAAGTTCTCCCTTTAACTCAATTCTGTTCATTCATAATTTCTTTGAGCAATGAGAAGAATCCATATGGCACTTTGCATATTCAGGCTCTGCCTAGAATCACTTTAGTTAAATTATCAAATTCATTAAGTATTTTCCTTCTTTCCAGACTTTATCAACAGGTAGCATTACCTAAATTTCAGCAACTAAACAGAAAAGGCTCTGATCCATATATTTTAAGAAGATGCTCTCTGATTTAAATAACATCATAACAAGATCCCACCACTTCCTCACCGTACATTTGTCCTTAACAAATATTTTCCCTGGGGATATTTTTTGTTTGTTTCTTTGTTTTCTTGGTTTTCACTGACTTCTCGATTCATCCATCTCCTATATGCCACCTGGTCCCTCAGCTAATGCTACATGTTTTGACTTGTCATTACAGCAGTAGCAATTACTTCCCGTCATTAAAAGCTGTTTTGGTTATGCACTGTTGCACAGCAAACAATCCCTTGAAACTCTGTAAGATAAAACAGCAGCACCGTTGAACTTAAAATTATGAAGCATAGGCAGGAATATTGGAGTCATCTTGTCTTTGAAGTACATGACATCAAATCAGTTGTTCGAAAACCATTGACTAACAAATGTGCTAACTAAGATGTGCTACTCACAGAGTTTGGAAATTGATGCTGTGAAGAATATCTAGAGGAGATGGTTTGGGATGAAGAAGCCCAAAAGAAACCTAAATGGGGATTGCTTATTGTTGCTGCCAGATTCTGAAAAGATCCATCTCAGTAGAACCAGTATGAGAAATCAGTGGCTCGTCGAGCATGCACACTAGGTACAGTGTCGTTTCTGTCACATGTACTGACAGACACATGAGCGGTCAAGGACATGTCAAACCTGGAAGCCAAATCATAAAACTGTCATATCAATTTGAAAAATACAAAAGCAATCTTTTACAAGATGTAATTTATGTTTTAAAGATATTTTTAAAGAAAATATAATAAATGAAATGTTTTGGGGTTGATTTTTCCTTTTAGATTTGAGAGATAATATAATTACATCACATGCCGCCTTCCCCTTCCTCCCTGAATACCCTCCCATATATTCCTCCTTGCTCTTTTTCAAATTTATGGCTTATTTTTCATTAATTGCTGTTGTATGAATACACACACAGTATATATATACATATATATATATAAACTATGTATATAATATGTTTCTTTTCAGGAATGACCACTTGATATAACTAGTGTGCTCTTCTCTGAGGACTATTTCTTCAGCTCTCGGGAATCCTTAGTTGCCTGAGGTCCTTTATATGGGGTTGGGCAAGGTCAAGAACATTTGCATTCCTTATCTGTCCATACAAAGGCCCATTTCCACACTTTGGGGCTTTATCATCACATCTAGGAAGTTCTAATTAAGGACTGGCTTTGTAGTCCAAGTAGCCAGTGAGTGGGAATCTTTCTCAAATTCTTATATCTTTGATAAGTTGACACTGTTAACAATATTTGTCACTCTTAATGCAAAGGAATTTGTGAAGATCAATACAATGGTTATTTCAAACAGAAAAATTGTGGCTATTGACTGGGATGACTATTTAATAAAGAACTCTGGGGATCTATAAACTTAGTCTAACAGTAAACTTCACCCATCTGTAGGATCACTTATCAGAAATAAGGCAGAATAAGGTGAGTTGAGTGTAGACAGGAGGTTGGGTCTGTGTTCATCAACATCCTTACAGATGAAGAGTCACATTGTTTTTATTCAGTGAAATTTAATAAAGTAGGCTTTTATAAATAGTTGGATTTATCTCAATGTGGATTAGTGTGGGAACACTTTTATTTGTGGGGAGATAAGAATGTGTGAAGACAAAGATGCAGACAAAGTGTACTTCTCACATCACAGGCTCCCCAACACTTTATGTTAAATTGCCTGAGGAGGTGAGTCTATGTTCACAGAGATGGGAGTGAAGATCGACCTTCACTGGACAATCATATCAGGGTGCATGCACCAGTGTCTTTGTGTGTGTGTGTGTGTGTGTTGCTACACTGCATAATAATAAATCAGAATGCAAGCACTGTGTGTGTATGAACATGTGTGTTGCCTTATTTGATAATAATATGCTAGAATGCATGAGTGCGCGTGCACACACTGTGTTTGTGTTGACTCATTGCATAATCGCGTATCAGAATGAATCAGAATACATGTATTCACCTCTCTCTCTTTCGCATGTGTGTGTGTGTTTAGACTCCAAAAATTTAAATGGAAAAAATCTCCCCTAGAGTACTTTGGGATTTCGTTTACTTTTCCAGTGGTTTTCTATGTTATAGCTTTTCTCTGAGGTTTTCTTTAAAGTATTTTCAAGGGTTTTGGAAGTGAACTTGCAAAGGGAGATGGTGACACATGAATTCAAATTTACCTTAAACATTTGGCAATAGAAAATTTTGCAGATTTTCTGAAAACTCTGAAGTGACAAATGTGGCAAAAAATACACCAGTAAATATTTCCTGCATCCTGAATGTTAGGGATTACAAATTAATAAAAGTCAGCATTTGTAAGACTGAAAATAAAATGTTAATATAATTTCTATTTGTTAAGACAATAAAATCTACCATTTTTTAAGACAAAAATGTGATACATAGATAATATGGACATTTGAAATAAATTTAAAAATTAGAGATCAAACCTTTCTATAAACCCACAATTTGGAAATAACCGCATTAGCAAACATTAAATGTATTACTTTACAGTGCTATTTTTTTAAAAAAAATTAACAGTTCAACATGTATCCTATTGTAATTTTCTCCTACCATGCAAGAAAAATTATGAACATATTCCTAAGTGATGTCCCAGTATGTGTTGCTAGTATAATTTACATACATTTATCTTTAAGCTAAAACAAAAAATAATAATTTGCTAAATTCTTCCTGATGTTTTGAAATATTTAGCTGGAAGAGGTAATATAGAATTAGGCTATTGCTATGGCTATATATCCACATGTGGACAAATGTTTGAAACTGTATATTGGTATCTATACAGTAATATTTAAAGATATGAGTTCATCAGCACAATAAAACGCACATGACTATGTATGTGCTGATTAAATCACACATTTTGTATCATAGTCTTCTGAGTATTTGAAATATGCCAACTTTAGCTTTTAATAAACGATGAGTATCTTAAAATCATTGCTCTCCCTCTGACAAACAATTAGCAATTTGATCAGTTCTTTCTGTTCTTTGCAAGCCTGAATTTATCTTGAATAGATACCCTGGCTTTCACAAAATATTCTTCCAATGACAGTGGTTTTATTTAACCTATATTATTGTTATGACTTAAGTTTTTAAATTAGAAACATTTCCATAAATTAAATACACTACTACAATTAGTGTTCAGCATGTGACTCGTTAACTAAGCTGACCACACATCTACTCATCCATATGTTCACCCATTGGTTAGTTACATTTTCAATCACTTACAGATTTCATGAAAATTTATCATCAACCAATATTTATGAGATAATCTCAGGTCCAGATTTTATGATAGCAAAATGTTGTTTATAAAAAACTTAAAGATTTTTTTCTAGAAAGGGTTATCACAGAGATAACGCAATTCATAGCTTTAAGCCAAAGTCCCGAAAAAGTTTAGTGTCTTACCCATATTCAGTATCAGAAGCTCATTCAGTGTCTTCATCCTAAACATACTTACATTACACTGATTCAATTTTCATTAACTACATATAAAATGAGAGGTAATATGGAATAATAGCATTGTGACAGCTGGTAGAAGATGAAATAAAAAGCTCCCACTACTGTGTAATCATCATTTTCAGTTATTACTGCAGTTCATACCCCCCACTCTGGTAAGTAAGTTCCTTACAAACTGCATTCATGTCACTAAGTTGTGCTGTGTCCTTGCAGGGCTCCAGGGATTGATATAACTGGGCAGTAAGGAAATGAAGAACTCTATCTCCCCACCCTCTCTCTGACACACACAGGGGATGGACTGGGACAGGCAGACATAAAGAGACAGACATGGTGACAAAGACAGACAATTCTGGGATCAAGAGGGCAGGGCTCTCTAATGGGGAAGCTGAAGCACCCTGGGAACTCGGGGTATATTAGATATAGTCGAACAGGGAGGCAGAGTTATTTGCTACAACTGAACAAAGAGGCGGGGTTATTAGTTAAAAGTAAACAATGAGGCAGGGAAATTATATACAGCTGAACAAAGAGATTGGTTTGTAGACGTTTACTACCAGAAGTTTCTACAGGGGAAGAACCTTAAGGATATAAACATCCAGGATGCAAAAGCTGTAATAGATACTTTTTTGCACACACTGTCAACATATACAGAGGGACCAGAGGAAACTGTGCCATCCCCATGGGGCTGAGTTATTGGTCCTTGATATGCTTGTGTCCATGCCAACAACACATATTTGATAACATTGTACTCATTCTCTACACTACATATCTACACTTTAGTCTGCACTAAATGGACCTGAGCTATAAAATGCATCCTGTGGTATATACTTATATAATTTAAAGATTCAAGCAATACATATCTCATAATCTCTGTATTGCTATTGTCATAGTCATCACTTTTAGTGATATAAAAAGTTCTGTCTGTGAACAAATCCTTTAAAAGTCTGTTTAGGAATAGTTTAAATGGGAAATTATTTAATAGAATAACCAACATCCATTGAAAATATCTATCATAAATATGCCTTTTATATGGATTTTTATGATATGATAGCCATATAATATGAATAAGTTTGATTTTCAGCTTAAGGAAATCATTCCAAAATAAAAGGCTATGAATTCTTTACCAACATAAACTACGTATATGATCTGCCGATTCCTGAGTGCTCACTCAAGATTCTTGGGCATGATATGCAGGACCTTACTTCTTCACAGTTACGCATCATGCTTGTTTTTCTGTGTGCTTTTGTTTTGTGATTTCCATTTCCTAAACGGACTTGTCATGTATTTTTGTTCCAAAATATTTCTTTTTCTTCAAGGTCCAGACGAAGTAACAACTCCTTCTGGAAGTGAAATATGTCACAGAAGCCACATAGACTTGAAAAGGGACCAGTGTAAAATGATTCATGATTAGAACTAATTTCCATTCCCTTTTCAGACTAAAGCCACTGAAAGCATAGACTACTTCTCATCTTACTTTAGTGTTCCCTTTATTTCCAACATGAAATCGGTAATTTTATATTGTAAATTACTAGAAGTTTATTAATGAATGATAAAATCTTCTTTAAAATCCTGTTTCCTTGTAGTTGTTCTCTGCCTACGGCTCCTGCAGTCTTCTTTGTCATCTTATGCAATTATCCCTGAGCCTTGGGAAGGAGCATATAACATATATGCTGCATTTAAGGCTGACCACTCTGTAGTCACTGATTTTCTGTAACTAAATCAATTTTTAGTACTGTGTTAATCACCACCTTCAGCAAAGAGAAGCTACTCTGATGTGGCTTGAGATCTGTACTGACCTGTGGGTATTATTACAAGCTGGTAGAAGTTAGTTTAATCCTGCTTTGGGTCCCAGCCACCCTGCTAGTTTATACCCGAAATAATCATACGGAAATGGTATTCATTCAAATACTGACTGGCCTATTATCTCCAGCCCCTTATTGGCTAAAACTCACATATTATTTTAACACATCTCCATTAATGTGTATTGTCACCTGACTGTGGCTTACCGGCATGAGTCTAACCAGCGTCTGTCTTGGGCAGGAGAATCATAACATCTGCCACACTGCCCTTCTTCCTAGAATTCTGTTCTGTCTTCCCCGCCTACTGAGTTCTGCCCTATCAACTAGGCCAAGGCAACACAAGTACATTGGCTATTATTTTAATAACCAATGAAAGCAACACAAAAACAGAAGCGCCTCCTATACCACTTCCCCTTTTCTGTTTAAACAAAAAGAATTACATATTTTAAAATTACATATAACAGGTATCAACCAAGAATTACAGTTACAAAATTTAGATTTATTTTATCTTTTATCATGACAAAGGAAAACTATAACTATCAATTCTTCAACTCCATCTAAGACTCCAAAAGGATATAATATTATGTAAGTAAACAAGAAGTAAGCTACTTCCAAAACTCTAGAATTGACAGAGACATCTCACTGCCTGGACAGTCACCCA
>LOJH01052855.1:0-12281 GCA_001685095.1 Ellobius talpinus
TTATTAACCAATGAAAGTAACACATAGACAGATGACCCTCCTCCATCACTTAATCCTTCGTGTCCTTAGTTTAACTTAATCATCACTACAACCCACAGTAGTAAATGCTTTATCAACCTGAAATCTGGCCTTGGAATTTACCAACTCACTCACACACCTATGCCTTTTACGTGATTAGGACAGTAATCAGGGCAGAGCTGAATGAGTCCAGTGTCTACAAGTTGGCACTCTGTTATTCAAACACCGTCTTCCATTAAGGAAAGTACCTCACATCAATGGCCATGACATCACAAAAGCCTCTGATACCCCCTAGGAGCTATGCCATATTCCTTTTTCTGTTTTGGTCTTTTCTGTAGAAGCCTTTTTTTTTTAAACCTCTGTCTACCCAGGGTGAGGATTATAGGTGTGGTCCACTATACCCGCCCAACATGTTCCAATTTTAAAGAAAATAGAGCAGTTTTCCCTTGGAAAAATGGTGCTCTAGGACATTCTTTTTCCCTCCATAGGATCAGGATGGAGTGAAATATGTAAGTGGAGAGAGATCCCATGCCATTCTGTGTGGACCATTCTGCAATCGAAGGAAAACACCCTGCATCACCATCATCAAATACATAGACAATACAATGACATGGGATTTAGACACCTACAGGCCTGGCCTACTGTAAAGGGAGAAGAAAGCTAAGAACAGAGGGAAAGGGAGGCAGGGTGAGGTAGCCATGCTATTGGCCCACCCATAACCCTCAGTACAGAAGAGAGGTTGTATTTTCTCTTGGTGACTTAGTGTGTGAGAGAAGTGTCCCGGAAGCAAACAGCAACTGTCGTCACATACTGTTTCAAGTCCTTCTGGCCTTTCTGCAACTCTGTTGATCATGAAGCACTCATCTGGCTGTCATTTCACCTAGGAAGACAGTCAACTGTGCCTAAGGACAGTGGCAGAAAGCTCCATTAGGCTCCTAAATGTTACCCTGAGCAGGCACTGATGGTAAGGACTCATGACAGGAAGCGCTTTTCATGGGTCTTTTCATACCTCCCTTTATGGAACCTGAAACTCTTGGCAATAGTGCCCTCAGCTTGTCAAGGGCATCTTTATTCTATTTTCAGCTCACAAGACTTGGTCACCTCTGTCCTTACCAGTGAAGGGACTGAAAACCCAGTCAGAAACACCTTACTCTCATTTGGAACAATTCAAGACTCACACACTGTAGGTGGTTATAGTGCCTGAGCACTGTGGGGCCCATTGGATAGTGCGTCCCTCCAGAGAATTTCTGTCTCTGCCCCAGGGAATGCTTTTTTTTTTGCTTTGTGTCCTAATGCCCCAAACTAGTGGATCTCATTCACTGTCACTCTTTGTTTTAGTACATTTGATTTCTCCTGAAGAGGTCTTTAATGAGGAATTTTCCCAGAGATAAATTTAATTCCATTCAAATGGAGTGTTTTCAGAGATGACGGCAAAGCACACTGTGGGGCATAATTCTCCCTGCTTTATCCAGCAAGGCTCTATTTACCACTCACCATCTCTGCCTGGTGCTTACAATTCATACAACAACAGAGACAAAGACTGTCTCCTTATGTAGACGCCTTCATAAATACAATAAATTTATATTTATATAACAGTACATGAGATAAAGGTCCAATGGGGATGAGTTGATCAAGGAGGCCCCATAGGACCCTGAACTCAGAGGTTAAGTTGTAGTTTCCACAGACAGGGTGTGGATCTTGAGCAGTAGGGAACAAAGTAATGTCTCGGGAGACAATCTGAGCAGATTAAGTGCTAGCGTGGTGATGGACAGCCAGCTGATTCTAGTTCATCCTTGTGCTGTAGATACTAGCTGTCCAGTGACTATTCCTGTTTATGATTAAAACCTGGACATTTAACTATGGCAATTGGTTTTGCAGAATCAAAAATATTGTGAAGACCTCTCGAGAGCTTTTGTCTCAGTGGCTTTGTTTGCATAAACAGATTAGTTTTTTCCAAGCATTATTGCATTGAGATAAAATAAAACCAAAAAAGTAGTGCATTTTAACAAATATGTAATTTAATTGCATGCCATTTATGAGTCCTTACGTTTGCTGTAAGAGGAAAGATTCTGTGTATAGAGAAAATGTAAAGAAGATATGAATCTCTCAGTCAGCAATGTATCCAGGCAATAGTCTTTTATCAATGGCAAATACCTACAACCTTTGTTTACCCTGCTTTTGTTTATCAAGCTAATCAAATCTAACAATTCAAGAAACTTTCCTTTTGCAAGTCTGAAATGATTCATCTTTTTGATCCCTCTATTAATATGAAATTCTTTGAGCTAGTTTTAGTGTGAATGAGGAAAACTAGTCAACCCTTTCTAGTTCAAAACAATCTCATGGGGTTATTCCAATTGACAGCAAAGAGGACCCTAAGAGAGACATACATAGATCTAATCTAGATGGGAAGTAGAAAATGACAAGATCTCCTGAGTAAATTGGGAGCATGGGGACCTTTGGAGAGGGTTGAAGGGGAGGGGAGAGGCAGGGAGGGGAGCACAGAAAAATGTAGAACTCAATAAAAATCAATAAAAACAAAGCAGGAAGGAAGTGAACTGTAATGCTAGTGCGTATTTTCACTCACTGGTAGCGCTCCCCATCACCCAGAAAGAGAAGATGGTGCCCTTAGGACTTACCATAAGTCTTCCAAGTACCCTGACTTCTTCTGGTTTTGCCCTGGGAACATCACACCCACAAGTCTCTTGAAAATCAGGTCATGTTCGGCATTCAGCAAGAATTCAGAAAACTCTTCCATGTGGACACAGTGATTCATTAGAGTTCAAGAATTGGCTCAGTGATGTTAAGTGGACAACACAAAGAAAGCCTTGGCAATGCACAGAAAATTCCAGATCAGACAGAGCGCTCAGCTCTGTATTGACCACAGAGGTTCTGCTTCTGCTGAAAGAAGCACCATCCATTGAAAGCCGTGGTGTCGAGAGCCACCAGACGCTTTCAAACTCTCATTCAACGTTTCCAAATTCTAGCCAAGAGCTTGTGTTCTCTCCCTTTCCCCCTTTAACTCCTTTAACACGTGTGACTGTTTGAACGAGAGCACGGAAACAGCCTCTCTTCCTTGTAGAGAGTTCAGGAATCTGTCAGGATTACGACAGAGCACATGCTCTTCAGCAGTGACTTCAGACCTGACTGTTTCTGTGTGTTTGTTTACTTTTAATCTAAACTACACCATGTGATGTCTCTAACCGGGTGAGCTCTGTCTAGTGTGTCCTTAAGAATTCTCTGCAGACTCCTCTCTCTATTTCTCACTCCCTGATCACCAGAGGCTGTAACAGGAGAACACAAAACAAATGAGCTTCTATTTCCAAGGGGCCATTCCTGCCGCCATTAGATTACTCTCCTATTATATGTGATTTCTGCCTGGGAGGGTTTTACTTTCTGTCACAATCTCTTTGCAGTTCTTTGATTTCATAGATGATAAAGCAAAACAAGCAGTTTGGGATTCTACATAGAAAAAAGTGTTGTTGAATTCCCTAGTTAGCTCGCACATAATTTCCTATAATACTTCTAAATTGTGAAACACAGAGGAGTCTTTTGCTGGGATTCATCACGGGTGCTTTAACATGAAAATTGTACTAAAGAGGGCTGTTTTGTGTATTTGTTTTTGCTTTTTATAAGTGAGTAGAATATCATATCCTAGGGACCATTTACACTCAGTAGGTGAGCTAACCATATATGATTTCAGCCTGTTGAAAATAATTTGCGCATTCAGTTTATTTGCTTGAAAAAAAATTCTCAAAAAAGTACAGTAAATTTTAGCCAACATAGAGATAGTTGGTTAGACCATATGCAATAAATTTCCAGGTTAAAAATACAAGAATATCAGCAGTTTCATAAAGTTTGACACAAAATGGAAGACTGAATGTAGTAGAGGAAATAAAAAAGAATAATAATGCAATGACCTAAATTACCCAGTGGCACAAGCCTGATGACCTGAGTTCAATTTCCGGAACCCACATCAAAACTGGGTGTGTTGGTGCATGCCTGAAACCCCAATACTCTTGTAGTAAGATGGGAGACAGAGATAGAAGGATCACCAAGAAGCTCACAGGCTGGCCACCCTGGAGTGCACATCTCAACAGTAGAAACTGCAGGGGAGACTCAGCCTCTGGGTGAAAGGTGAACACTTGTTGGGACCATTTGGAGTCCTGCCTCCAGCTGCTCTTCCCTGATAGAGATCTTTACTTTCCTTCTGATTTGAGTTACTAAAAGCTGTGTCAAAGTTGTTTACCAGCTCTGCTTCATGAGCACGAGTGTTGCCTTGGCCTTGAGCATCAGAGGATAGATAAGGTTTTCACCTGTTGGCCCACTTGACTGTTGGGTATATAAGCCTCCGTGGTACTATTGAATAAAGGGCTTTTTACCAGTGACTAGAGTTCCATGTCTCTGTCTCACTGTGTCTGTGTGTGTTTGTGTGTTTCAACTTCCAGCCCCTTGCCAGAAGCTTGGGAACTGTATGGTAGTGCATATGGCACAGACAGGCGTTGTGTGCTGCAAACACTAACTACTAAATGTTGTCTTCTGACCTTTGTGCAGCTGGGAATGCATGTACACACACACATCCCACACATACCATACATAAACACCACATACATACCCCAGACACATCCTCACATACTCCATATACACACGCAGTACACTCATACATATACACCCTCACACACCACATACCACATATATACATACACAAACATGTATATCACACACACACACCATACATAAATACCACATACACACACACACTCCCTCACATATACCACATACACACAAACATACATATCACACACACATGATTAACACACGGTAAGTGGCTATCCAGAAGCTTTGTCTATTCTGGGTCTTTTGCATTTGTCAAAATGTAATTGAGTCTGATTATATGGAATGTTTTCAATGAACTGTGTACAGTGGATCTCTCTAAACAGCCTCTGGGTCTTTGTAATTTAGGGATATATGGTTCTTGCTGGCACAATCTGGAGGTATTTTTATCTGTGAGATATTTTAATATAGTTCCTGGGCAATAAAACTGAAGTTCCAAGAGCTGACTAGTGTTGTCTGACCCTAGAAGTTCTCCTTAGAATCACCAAATCCTTAGCTGCTGGAGAGCGCATGGATGCTCTGGTCTGAGCTAATATCAAGAGGGAATCTATAATGAAGAGCACACTTTAGAAAATCTTCTAAATTCTCCTAGGTTTTGGCTGTTCTTTTCACCTTTGTGTACCAGAGCTTTAAACCACCAGGTGTCAGGGTCAGATGTGAAGAGTAATCGTTTTATTTCCTGCTCTACCTATACTATTTTTATAGCTAGAACTTCAGGTAGAAGCTTCATCTTTTTTTTAACCTACCTTATATATCAAAGGTAGAAAATAGCCCAACTGTCACAGTCATTATGTACAGAAATGGTACATGAAGATGCTGTGGTGGTAATGAGTCCTCTGTCCCTTTTGCTGCTGGGGATAGGGACTATAAATGTGTCCTCCAAGTGTGAAGGTGTATAAAGCAACCTTATGATCTGAGCATAGATGATCCAATCCCAAGTAGTCAACCCTAATCACATATACATATGAATAAAACTAAATGAAGTCAGTAGGTTGTATTTTAAGTGTGTGTGTGTGTAGCAATAATAATTATAAGAGGTCATGAATTTGAGGAGTGCAGAAGAAATCAGAGGCAGGAGAGAGATAAGATTATAAATATGGGGCTTATGTACAAAATTCTCAAAAAATAAAGAATGTGTCTCTTTTGACTAATCCCTCATATCAAATCTGGTAAGACAGATGCAATGTAGGCTGAACTACAGAGGCCACCTTGCTTTAGGATGCAACCTCTGTGTGGCTTTCATGTCATCACATGTGCTAGGAGTTTCCTCAGAAGCTTGTAGGAGAGAAGAACTGGACTTTTCCCAGTAGGTTAGCTTATTGATATAGTTATTAGAATATTAATTTTTATTGTCCACTGATGCTAAGCATTTGTCCGAGAGCAGTGGAGATATGTCTGGCTTGAGTAAGTCCTCAGGAGAGAGAATGATGGGATTCTGACAAGTGTCAGTGACACAGTGCTCTAAATCTGTGTGGCGATTTGAATGAAACTGGCCACCATAGGTTCAGATCTGACTATTTCTGTGTGTTTATTGTTGGAGCAGGTGTGGCCTTGTTTGTGGAATATGCCATTGGGGTTCGCTTTGGGGTTTCAAATGCTCAAGTCAGACCTAGGGTTTTTTCTCTTCCTGCTGCCTGCCAGTTCAGATGTAGAAATTGTAGCTCTTTCTCCAGCACCATGTCAACCTGTATGCTGCCATGCTTCTTGCCATGACGGTAATAAACTAAACCTCTGAACCTGTAGGTCAGCACCAGTTAAATGCTTTCTTTTATAAGAGTTGCCATGGCCAAGGTGTCTTTTCACAGCACTAGAAACCCTAACTAAGACACTCTTCATAGCAATAGCGCCTGGACTAAGACACTCTTCATAGCAATAGCACCCAGACTAAGACACACATACTCTTCACAGCAATAGCACACTGACTAAGACACTCTTCACACAATAGCACACTGACTAAGATACTCTTCATAGCAATAGCACCTGGACTAAGACCCTATTCACACAATAGCACACTGACTAAGACCCTATTCACACAATAGCACACTGACTAAGACCCTATTCACACAATAGCACACTGACTAAGACCCTCTGTGACCAGGACAAAAGGAGCATAGGGCAATGTGCTACACCATTGAATCAGAGAAAGTCTCTGTTCCCACGAGAATCTTCACTCTAGTGGGCTGGCATTCTTCAGTGTACCTCACTTAGGGGTGAACCTCTACTTACCTTGGGTGCATGCCTCTGGTCCTAAAGGATCACATGTATATCCTGTGTTTGATGAAATAAGTACTTCTTCAGCTGACATGATGCAAACACGAAGAGAGTTGATAGGCAGCAGAGAGGAAGAAAGGAGTCCATCTTTATATGTATGAACATCTCATTTATAAGTTGCCATCACAGAGAAAACAGCCTTTGAAAGACTTGCTTGAAGTAAAGGACCTGGGGGCACTGAGGGTAGAGGGAGCTTTAGCAGCTTGGAGAACTGATGGTCAACTATACTACAAGGCAAAATGTTCATAGTCCTTGACACTGTTTCTAATGAACTCCATAAAACTAAATCTCAGTTTCTGTATAGCAAGTATAAAGTAGCAATTAGTACAAAATTATCAGCAGCAACAGCTAATATTTACTAAAATCGGACTACCTACTTAAACATTTCAAGTCAAGTCAAAGGGAATTTGTCTGTGCTCTCTTAGTTTAGTTCTTAAATCCAGGATCAACTGCATCCGAGGCACAGAGAGTACAAAAATGGCTCCTTAGGACTTTTCCAGATCTACTGATTTAGAATGTCTGTGGAGAGAGCCCATCGCTGTTCACAAAAAATAGTAAAGCATTTCTCAGTGAATTCCTCACCTACCGTTTTGGGAAGCACTGCTAGAGACTGCAAGTCAGTGTGAGAAAGCAGTGTAAACTGGGCATGCTGACTCATGTGTATAATCTCATCACTCAGAAGGTTGAGGCTGGAGGATTGCCATGAGGTCAAAGCCTGCCTGGACAATATGGTAAGTTTCAGAAGACCCTTGGCTACCCTGTAGGAAGAAGGAAAAAGAGCAGGGGAGAGAGGAAGAAAAGAACAAAAGAAGGAGGGAAGAAAGATAGAGAAAGGTTCTTGAAATAGCCAGGTTATAAGGGATCAGGAGTTTATTCCATGTTCAGAATGTAACAGCCCTGATATTTCTGTCTTGTAAAGCCCTGAAACTCAGCTGGACTGTCCATTGTTGAAAATCCCCAACTGAAACCAACTTCAGAAATGCCAATCAATCTAGGATTCAGAAATTTTATGTAGATTTTCCTCTTCTCCCCTTGCCTCCTTTCTTCTTTTCTCTCCTTTATTATTAGGTGATCTGATGATTTGAATATAAAATGCCCCCTGCTGGCCCTTGTGTTAAAGTTTGGTTGCCAGCTGATAGGGCTTTTAGAAATGAGTAAGAGATCCTAAGGGCTCTGATGTTGTCCTTGTGTTTCTCCATTGATGGAGTCATAAGTTGGTGACATTACTGGGAGGAGGAGGAGGAGGAGGGTTTCTAGGTGAGGGCCTTTGAAGAGTATCTTTTTCCTGTCCTTTTCTGTCACCATCTCTGATTACTGACTGCCAAACCCTTCCACTACCGGCTTCTGCTTCTCTTCATTCCCCGCAGTAGTGGGGCTTGCTCACCACAGCCACACACTCTAAACTGTAAATCAAAATAAACCTTCCCTCCCATGAGCTGTTTTCTTGAGGTATTGTCAGGATGACAAAAAGCTAAATAATACAAGTGGTAAGGGGGATGTGACTTAAAACCACGAGAACAGCATTAAAGTCTTTTATGATGGGGGAATATGGGGAATTGGAGGGACTGTAGCCAGTAGGTAGGATATTTCATTGTACACATGTATGAGTTTCTCCAAACTTAAGAACAAATGAAAACTGTAGAAGAGGCTTTCAAAATCTTCAGTTAGGTGGCTGTTCTATATAGCAATGGAGAATAGGAAGCTTTCAATGCGTTCATGGGGAGTGTGACTCATATAGTAAGGTCTCCATGTTTGGGAAGATTTGTTGAATATGGATGCAGGATACAACAGTCTCCTAATATGGATGGTAGCTTCCTATCAGAACTGAAGATCGGTACTCATGAACTGTGCCACCACACAAATGGAATGTTTTAGCTTTTATTTTTTTAACCTAGAAAACTAAAACTGCCAAATGTGACCTTCCCTGAATTTTTAGGAGCTGTGATATAGGAATTATGGTTTGTGGTTTGCCATCCCATTAATAAGATGAAAGATGGGATGAAAGGGGGAGGTTGATTTAATGCAGGGCAATAAATGTAGGCAGTAAAAACTAGTAAAAGCATTTCTTCTTGGATAATCACTGGTTTGGGTATTGAAGAAAACAGCATTCTATAGTAACTGCACATATGATCCCATGCAGTTGGGTCAGGGCTCTGCATCTGTGTCAACTGGTAAATTTCATAATCTTTAGCAATAATTTGCAACTGCTTTTAATTTGGAAGCAGCCTTAGGTTTAGAGAAGCATGAAGTGAGTGTCTAGTCAGGCCACATGCAAGGTCCCCCATTATTATATCATATCATATCATATCATATCATATCATATTATATTATATTATTATATTATTATATTATAAGATTGTATTTGTTACCATGCCTCAATGTCAAAAACAAGGTGTTAGCTAAAATTCAGACTTCATTAAGAATTTCTTCACTACCTTATGACCAACACTTTCTCAGGACATCATATTAAATTTAGTGGCATATCCGCTCAGCCTCCTCTTGGCAATTTCTCATACTTTCTTCCTTTAGGACCCCGACAGTGTTGAGGAGCACCATGCAAACAATTTCCTGGAATAAGAATTCGTCTCATGAATTTTGCCTGGTTATACTATAATATTTGCTTGGGGACATTCCATAGGGAGTATGCGATATCTAATCACATTGTGTTTAAGATGATTTGTATCACAATGACATTATTACTGAGATTAAGTCTCCAGCCACTGGCTAAGGAAGTGAATGGCAGGTTTCTCCACTAAGTGATTTTCTCTCCCACTCATGTAGATTTTAGAAGAAAGACATCCGGTACAGAGTACAGGTAAGGAATGGAGAGCAGTGCCCTACTCCTTTGAAGGAGAGAGCTGCCTATATTGTTTGGAATTCTTGTGTGTAGAACGTTTGCCTATTTTCCCCAGTTATTCATATCAGTATGAAAACAGTCATTCTTATTTTATACCCTAGGTTATGATCCAAAATTATTATTGATTTTGGCAACTAAGCTCTTTTAGCTTTGTCTCCTGGGCATTTTTCCATTTGGTGCCAGTAAACCTTTGACATATTCCTATTTCTGTGAGTGAGTCTGTTTTGGACTTTGTTTTAAATATTTTCTTGATTTTTTATTTTGTTTATTTCCAATTCTGGAATAAACTAATGTTCTGAAGATCTCTGGTTGCGTTTATTAGATAATACAAAAAGATAAGAATATCGGGTTCAGTGTTCCCTGGGACTTGGCTTCTCACTGGCGGTATTGGCCTACAGAGAAAGAAATAATATACATGTATCATAATCCATACATGTATTTATGAATATATGTGCACACACATATGGAGTTGCATGGGCTCAAGTGTATCTTTACTAGGATAAACATAAACTGATATTGCTGTCTCCAATTCTAATCCATAGTGTTGCCTTTTCAGCTACCTGCTATCCATTTGCATGTGGTTTCTTTCATCTGTCTTCTGAGAGGTGAGTTTACAGAGTTTGCGAAGTCAGCACTATTTCCCCCTGTAGATTTTTCACTCCACCTCTGGATCCCTATATGATGTTTTAAAACTACATCAAGATTCATTCTTTGTCATGTGGAATACTAAGTTGGGCACATTCTCATGGTCACGTGTCTAGCATTACAGCAGTATACTGGATTGCTTTTACAAACTGTAACAATATTGTTCTTTGCCTTTTAACAATTCCTCCCAAAAGGCTCTGGAAATCATTTTTAGTATCACAAATAGAATTTTATATTATGTAATAAGAAGTTGTCATGTAGACTATATACTTTCTATGACTGGATTTTCCCCCCACAAATCACTTTATGTATGTACCGTAGTTTCTCTTCTAGTCCCCTTTGACCTACATATAACATAGTTTCCAGTTAGAGAAGATTGTGAACACAGCTACCATAAATACTTGCATTCTGGTATTTTCATCTCTTTAACTTCCAACCATGTTTGCAAATGCATTTGGCACTGTGAGGAGGAAATTGTCTAACTGTCCTCCATTCTGACTCTATATTCTTATATTCCCCAAAGTAAAAATTCAGAGTTGAATTTGCTGAATAGATGGCTCTTCAATAGCAAAGGGTATTGGAAACTTTGGGAATATTTGTTCCAGTCTAATCGACCTGTCATGCAATCACACTGCTGTCCAGTTCTAAAATCACATATGACAATAACCATCTTTTTATATTCATAATTATCACCTACTCATATTTATGGGTGAGGCATTTGTTCAGCTATTTTGCATAAATTTTAATTTTTCTTTCTGCTTTCTTGTTATTGTCTTGGATTTATTCATATGTATGTCATCCAAGTCATCTATCCAAAGTGTGTTCTGCAGAATGTTTCCTTCCACTCAGACTTGTCTGAGCATCCTCTCCATAGTGTCCTTTGGCAAAGCAAAAGTCTAACTCAACAAGTTTCTTTTTGTGTTTCTTGTGTTGTATCTGACTGTCTCCTGAGTTGAAGTGCAGTTTGGTGGCAGAGTGTTGACCAAGCATGATAATCAGAACTAACAAACAAAAACAAAAACAAAACAAAACAAAAGAAAAACTTCTGCAACCTCGGTGGAACTCTGAAACATAGCTCGCTGCAATACTGAGGGGACTTAAGAGGTGAGTGAACAGCCACATGGTGGGACACCCCATTCTCTGGGACCTCCTCAGTGGGACAAAACCCCAGGATCTCCCCCAACTCCCTTGGCTTTTTTTTAGCCAGCCAGCAGGAGAGGTTCCTGCAGGTAGGCTCCCCCAATACCCAACCCCATCCATCAGACCCTCCAAGTTACTAGCTCAACACCACCTCCAAACTTGCCTATCCTCCTGCAACCTCAGTGGAACTCTGAAACACAGCTTGCCCCAATAATGAGGGCACTTAACAGCTTGCTACAATACTGAGGGGATTAAGAGCTTGCTACAACACTGAGGGGCCTAAGAGAGAGGATCAAGAGAGAGATCCAAGAGAGAATACCAAGAGAGCAGGCTTAGAGAGACCTCAGAGGCTTTCTGAGACACAGACATTAACAATACAGAGCAGACCAAGAAAAATTCCCGAAAACTCAGTCAGCCACTGCAAGGATTGGACCAAGATGCAAAGACACTGCCAGCCTCATTTGAAGGAAGAAATCGGTGAGTGCCAATGCAAGAATTTATTCAACAACTTAAAAAGCTACATGGTAACACCAGAATCCAGTGATCACACAACAGGAAGACTTGATCATCCTAACCCAGAAGAAGAAGAAGAAAATGACTTTAAATGTAACTTTATGAAAATGATGGAGACCCTTAAAGACGAAAAGAAAAACTCCCTTAAAGAAATGGAGGGGGGCTGGAGAGGTGGCTCAGAAGTTAAGAGCACTGCCTGCTCTTCCAAAGGTCCTGAGTTCAATTC
>LOJH01052856.1:0-12281 GCA_001685095.1 Ellobius talpinus
TACCCTCACCTCCGCCCCGCGCCCAGCCCTTCTCGGCTCCTCCCTCTTCCATCTTTGGGCCCTGCAGGCAGAGGCTGCCGTCTGGCCCCGGTAACTTGATGCCCGTGACAGTTGGCAGCTGCAGCCGCTTCGGCAGAGAAAAGCGGCAGCCTGGCCAGGAGCGACAGGTGTTGGCCGCGCCTTTGTCTCGTTGGCTTTGTCCCGCTGGCAGCGACAGGCACGCCTGTGTCGGCCAGACGCCCAAGCCCCGCGTCGTCGTCGGTCCATCTGCCGGCCTTGCCTCAGCGCGGGAGGGCTGGCGGTGTGCAAGGGCGGCGAGAACGCGCCCCCAGGCAGCACCCTAGGAACCCTGGCTCTGCTGCATTGTTCTTGGTTTCTGCAGCTACTTCAGAGCTGGAACACAGGGCCGGCTCCCACCGGTCCTTTGGGTACTCCATCCTTAGGCCTGCGTACCACCAAGCACTGCTTCAGTGGGCGCCTCTTCTCTTTAGGTCTTAGTAGCCTGGCTGAAAGGGCTCCTAAGGAAGGGAAGACCAGGAAGGAACTGGAGTGGTTGGGCAGGGAAAACCTCTACCCTCTTAAAGATGGGTCTGGCAGACACCTTGTGGCTCTACTACAGAGGGGCCTCCAAAGGTGTCAGGTAGCATGAGGTAGCTGAGAGATTTGAAATTCGAGGGTCACAATCACCTTACTAGCGACCCACTCCTGCTCTCTCTCTCTCACTTTTACCTCTGAATTATTCCTGTTTTTGGGTCCTGACGCTCCCCCCAGTCAAGTACCACTCATCTGGATATTCCCAACGTGCTAAAAAGCCTGGTTCTCTTCCACTACCCTCCAGGGGCTGCCGAGGGTCCTCCATTCCTAATGGTAAGACTCCTAGACAGGGGTAGGGGTGGGAATGAGCCCAGTGGAGTTAGCCACAGCTGGTTTGAAACTACTGTTTAGCTATTAGCTTCCAAGTAAAGGAGATTCTAAAATAATTACTTTTTAAGTTTCGACTACTTTGAGGTAGGCAAAAACAACCTTTGGTAGTTGTTTGGTTGGTTTGTTTTTGTGCTCCCTAGTTCCCAAACGGTTTTGTACTTCTCCCTGTATCCAAATGAGCAAGGCCAAAAGATAGCTCCTATTGGTACAGCATAAGGTCTCTGTGGACAGGCTCTTGGAAATAACAGTGGACCACCTGATTGGAGAGTTAGAAGTGAGGGGCCAAAGGAGACCCACAAAGGGCAAACTGTAAGCAAGAAATTAAAGCCAACTAAGAACTCCAGGGAAAGCAAAGCTAGCTACCCAGGAAGAGAAACGGAACCGCAGCCCATTCCTAGGAATGGGAATCCATCATGGATGACAAGGCTTTGTCCAGTGCTGTGTGAGCTGCGGTGTGCTGCAGAATGCCGTGCAGAACCGAGGGGAAGAGAAATGAAGTACTTGGGATATGCCTCAGTGTGACTGGACATTCTTCTTGGAAGGAAAGAGGGTAGAAACAGGGCCGGGTATGTATGAGTCAGGAAACGCTTGTTGGCTGGAGGAGGGGGTTGCTTGAGGTCCCACCTGCAAAACTGGCTTCAATTTATTTTAATGAGTTCATTGGCCAGGTGGCTTAGACTTTCTGTCCCAGAAGCTTGACCACCCCATCTTAAGGCTACAAAACCCTTCCTCTCCTATCTACCTCCCTCAGCTGACCTATTACTTCCTGCCATTTGTCCCCTGGATCATACCCTACCTTCAAAGTTTGCCTGCATGCAGACTTCCTGAGCATTAGGGCCTTTTGATCCCCCTAGAGCCAGGAACAGAGGCCAGTAGAGGCTGGGCAGGGTCGTAGTGGCCACCGGGTGACTAGTTAGCAGCAGAAATAACAGGTCATAAATCCCTAGAGGGACAACGGCAGCAGCCGGCCTGCAGACATCCAAGTATTTTGTGGGCAACCTGCCCAGAGACTCAAGAGAATTTCCTTTTGGTTTGGAAATAAAGGAGAGGGAGTGCCCCTCCGGTTACACCGCAAGGCACAATGGGAGCCCTCCGAAGACTCAGTCAGTGAAACAGCCATACCTGCTGGGGAAACTTTGTTTCAGACCACTGGATCAGCACTTGCAGTCAGGGGGCGTGTTCAGACCCCCGGAAGTTGAGCATGAGGCCCAGTGTCATGATGTCCCTCTGCTCAGGTCCCTGGGACCCTGGTTTGGAGAGAGCAAAGGGAAGCAGGCCTCTTCAGTGTAGTTCTCACAAGCTGTCAGTCAGAAAGGGCCAGGGTAGGAGGCCTGTGCCCCAGTGATGCCTACATACAGATCTGAAGGGCAGGTCTTTTCTAGCATGGTACCCATGTGAGCTCTCTGCTCTCAGTCCTGAAGCCAGCACATAAGCAACCAGCCAAAGGTAGGGTTAAAGAGAGAATGGGTGCCTGGGGGTCATGCTAAGTGGAGGGTCAGCCCAGTGGATCTGGTCAGTTACCATGTCCAGGTGAAAAGACATCAAAAGAAATCAGGGAATGCCTGGCTAGAACTGCATTATGGGAAATTTCTGAGGGCTTGAATGGGCCTGGGAGGCTGAGCTTGTGAGAGACAAACAGAAAAACACCATGCACAGAGTGATGAATTGGCTTTTGGGACTGAAGTCTTAATGTATCACTTTGAAGTTCTTTAATAACTTTTTTTTGACAATGCCATTCTATTTGGTTTATTGGTCTATGTTATATTAATATATACAGTGCTAGGGTAAAGGTCAGTGATAGAGCATACGCTTAATTTGTATGAGGTCCTCAGTTGATCCCTTTCATCACAACAAAGCATACAATTGAAAATAAAAATATACTTGCTTTATTTAACAATTCTCTAAAAGGCAAAAAAGTCATAAAAAGACACAAGCAGTCACACAAATATATTGCACTGGGTGAAGGTACGTTTGGTTTGCACATGAACAAACCGCTTGTCCGGCAAGGCTCACTAATCGTCGCACAAACTCTGAGAGCTTATTTACATTAAAAAGGCGGCTCAGTTTAAAATAGAGTCTCATGACACCCGTGTAAGCACACATTCTAAAGAAAACAGGACTGGATGCTCGGCATCTTGTAAACAGAGTCACAAAATTATCCTAGGAAGTCAACTTCTTAGCAGTTAACATTCAAGGACTATATATTATTTAATCAGGAAATAATGCTGATGGTAAACATTCACAATAGTAGAGAGAAGGTTTTGGCAGTTTTGTGTTTAAGGAACAAGCGTAGGCTTAGACCACCATCTATCTACCCTTAAGATCTGACTGGTGAGGGAGGCAGCTGTCTGTAACCCCGAACGTCCATTAAAATATGGCTACTACCTTATCTCAGTCAAAGGTGGTGCTGTCTTAATAAAAAAAATAGAGTTCTTGTTTTTATGAAAACTAGGGTTAATATTCAGGCATCAAATGGCTTTACTATGAAAACCGACTGCAGTAAGACAATGTTCTGGCAGCCACTCCAGATTCAAGGAACTCTGCTTTTTCTGATGCACTCTGTCTGCTCTTAAGTCAAATGACTCCTCACTGGTGACTTCTCATTCACACCAGGGGTCACCAGGAAGTCTGTCGGAATAATCTTTGGATGTCTGGTGCAGCATAGTGTTTTGCAGAACTGAGCAGAGAGGTCCCCTTCTCCCCAAGAGTCCCAGTGATCTGAAAGCCAGCAGCACAGACAGATGTGGTGACAGAGACCTGAAGCCACAGGAGCTAGTCAGCCAGGAGTATAGCGGCGAGGCAGAGCTCCGTGCAAATCGGAGAACACTGAAGGTGGACATGGAGGCCACTTCCCCCATCTCCCCCTCCTTCTTGTGTTCAATGGCTGCTCTCTGCTGGGATCTGTTGTCAAGGAGATTCCAACCAAAGAATATATATGGTCATGTCCCCGCAACAACAAAGCCTGGTTTGCAGAGGCCACCGTGCAGACAGGGTGACATGACTGATACCACACCTCTCTGCAAACTGGCCGTGATGGTCTAAAAAAGGATGCACGAATGGCACAGAAATGTACAGGGGTGGGGTAGTCTGATGGCATTGGTCACAGAAATCACTAAGCTCCATTAGTCCAGAGCAGGCATTTCAACTTTGTTTACAAACAGAAGCACATCAGACTGGAATGTTGGCCACTGCAGGGCCAGAAGCCAAAGCTACCACACCATGCTCCAAACCCCCTACTGGCAAACACCGAGAGGAGGCCTGCAGAGATGTCCTCTCCACTTGGTGGGTGAACATGCATGCAGCAGGACTGCATGATAATTTAGATTAAAAAGCAACCCTCCATCTGATACAATCACACTGTGGGAAAGTTCTAGAAAGCCAGGCCCTTGGCTGAGAGCTTCATGTGACTTCCCAGCTATGTGTCACAGCATGGTGTGATGTCTCAGTACAACCCATCAGGGCCAGTGGACATTGGTACACTGGAAAGGGGTCTCACTGAGGTCAAGGGACTTCTGAGGGCCTTGAGGCAAATTCCATGACACACAGATCATCTCAGTCTCCCCCCAAGTTCAATGTCAAGTTTGATGACAAATCTTACCCCATCCCCCAAATTCCATATTTATATTTCAATACAAAAACGTATTTCTTCCTAAACCTCCCCACAGTTTTGTTACCTTCAGAAAACTATGGTGGCTCGTTTTTTTTTCTAAAACAAAAAAAAAGCAATGTGAGTACACATCTATTTCATTAGAAACAATGAGAAGATCTCCCGTCTCTTCCGAGCACCATCTAATGTAGATCGCTGGCTGGGGGACGGGGTTATGTCTGTGCCTCCTTCCTGGGACATTCCTCTTCTTTGGCTTCTGAGGTGTCACCGAGTCCCAAGTAAGGACTGTCTTCCTCGTATGGCAGGCAAATGTTGCCTTTCCCCTCGCTCTCACAGTAAGTGCAGCCCTTCAAAGAAAGAAGGCGACATGAGCAGGAAGAACGCAGCTACAGTCTTTGCTGTCACACACTCACAGTCAGCAAGGCAGGTGGAACGGGAGCCATGACCTGGAAGGTGCTGATCAGAGGCATTTCCTGGCCCAGGAAGCTGGCTCCTGGTCATGGGTCCTTTACCAGTGACTTCCATCAAATGTGTTCCTTGGTATGTGCTCAAGTGGAAGAGGGCATGTGAGTGCGAAGGACAACTGTGCGGTGGTCAAATGACCCCAAAGTCTTCGTCAAGACCACTCCTCCCTCAATGGATAGAACCTCACTTCTCTTTCCTCAAGAGTACTTCAATTTGGGACATGTGACATCTGAGATTGGGCCTTCAGGGCATGACAGGATCTTCCTGTCGTCCTGTGGACATCTCGTCCTGAGGACATCTAAGCACCCACAGTGAGATATGGAGCCTGCTGCAGCCAGCGCCAGTTGGCCTGTGAGGGAGGAGCCTCCCAAGAGGCAGATCCTCTTGCCTTCAGATTACAAGAGCCTCAGCCAAACCTTGCCTTCAGCTTCACAAATCGTGCGTGTGGCTTATGTTTATAATCCCAGCACTTGGGACACAGACGCAGGAGGACTGCTCCGAGTTCCAGGCCAGCTAGCCTACAGTGTGAGAATCTGTCTTAAAAGAGCTGGAGAGATGGCTCAGCTGGTGAAGTGCTGCTTTGCACGCCTCAGGACCCGAGTTCATTCTCTAGAACCCACGTAAAAAAAAAAAAAAGTTGGAGGTAGCAGTGCGAGCTTGTAATCTCAGGGCTGGGAAGCAGAGACAGATGGGCTTACTGGCCAGATACTCTAGTTCTCTTGTCAAGCTCTGGGTTAATAGGAGACAGCAGGCTTCATTCAAGTAGACTCAAGGTTGTCCCTTAGCCTCCACAGTGCATGCAAACATCAAAAAAAAAACCTCCAAGAGATCCTGAGCCAGAACCAACCAGCTAGCTAAGCTGCTCTCAAGTTCCTGACCCAAGAAGATGGCAAAACAAAAGCTCCTTTGAGGAAAGATGATTCCCACAATCCCATTGTGGGAACGGAAAATATGAAGGTCCTGGGGCAGGTGTCTATCTGCTTGCTCCAGGACAGCCAAGAGAAAGCGGGGAAATGGGAGGTGAGATAGGAGGTGGTGGGTCAGCTTGACAGTGAGGCCACTTATTGTGGCTAAGAATGGGGCACCACTAGAAGGGATTTAAGTGGAGACTGTCTTAGTCACTGCTCTCTTGTTGTGAAGAAACACCTTGACCCAGGCAACTCATATTAAAGAAAGTGTGTTAACTGGAGGCTTGCTCATAGTTTTAGAGGTTAGACCATTAGAAATGGTGCTGGAGAAGTAGCTGAGAGCAACCCTAATCTGAAGGCCATGAGAGAGATGGGGACTTGGCCTGGTGGCCCACCCCGAGTGACACACTTTTCTCCAACACAGCCACAGCTACTCCAACAAGGTCACACTTATTAATCCTTCTCAAATGGTGCCACTTCCTAATGGCTAAGCATTCAAATACGTGAGCCTTATGGGGCCATTCTCATTCAAACCACCCTAGGCGCATAATATCATCTGACTCTGGGAGAAGGGTGAACAGAGAGTACAATGTGAGGTTGCCCTGCCATGCAGGCCATGTGATGGGTGGGGATGAGACGAGGTGGAAGTGGGAGAAACTGCTTTTCAAAGTTGAGTGGTGTGATCTGCTAATGACCAGAGGGAGTAGGAGAGGCGTCTTGGACAGCTCCAGGGTTAGCAGCCTGGAAAGGTGGGCCTCCATCAGGGAGCTGGGAATGTCAGGATACAGTCAGTGTTCCCTAGCTGTAATCAGTAGAGGGAGACATCAACAAGGAGCCTACACCAAGCTGAGCATTGGGAACCTGGAGGCCAGAGAGGAGTCCTGGTGCCCAGGAACCAGAGCTGTTAGCATTGTAGACTGAGAGCCATGACCCGGTGACCGAGGTGGCTGCTCTCATGCCACTGGACTGCAGTGGGGACACTCTACCTGAGAGTCAGCAGGTGGCAGCAGAAGCCTGGGGAGCACATACCGTTCTGGGATTCCAAGGACCAGGGGCTAGGGCAGGAAGAGCAGGGTGGGCGGAGAGATGTTTGTATTGGGAAACAGAAATCAGAATGGTAGAAACAGAGGCCATTCCCTTCAGTGAGCTGTTCAGGCTAGCCATTCAAACCTTTGAAGGAATCACACCTAAGTGTCCTAGAGCCTTTTCCCTCCCTCCCTTCTTTCCTTCCCCCTTTTCTTTCCTCTTCCTCTTTTCTGTAACAGGCTCTCTCTATGTGTCCAGATGAGACTCAGACTTGCAATCCTGCTGGTTACAGATGTGTTTTTACTGCATCTTATTTTTTTTTTCCAAATCAATTTCAAATTTAGAAGAGTGACATTTGCAGATAAACCAGGAAGATAGTACAAGAGTTCTCTTTAGTGAACTTCTGTTGTTTGTTTCTTGTGACAAGGGCTTGCTAAGTCTGGTAGGCTAGCCCTGGCTTTCCAACATCCTGCCTCAGTTTTCCAAGTGCTGAGACGACAGGAGTGTGCTACCATGCTTGACCCCAGCTGCAACCTTTGAGTGCTGTGTGAGAAGTAGGGTTCCGCAAACTTACTGTCACATTGATGGCCACAGGCAGACCCCCAGTCTGGATCCATGGATGAACCTCTTGAAGCTCTCGCCTCTGGCTCTCTGTGAACCGGGGCTGGGACCTCTGCAGCAGCTTGAGCTTCTCCCGGTCCTCTTTCAAGACCGACTGGAGATCCCTTCATGAAGAGTTAGGTGTAGGTGAGCGCCACAAGTTGAAGGGAGAATATATTCATTTTCTGACAATTTTTTCAATATCAATAATGTAGTGGCAGAGGATTATCGTTGAGATAAATCATTTTGTTTAAGGTTAACTTAATCTCTTTAGGAAACATTCTCTAGTCTTTTCTCTTAATGATAACCAAAGTCACAATTTCAGTGACCAAGGCCTGCTGCCTTTAGGAACCTCGGGGGTTCCCCCTCCTTTTTCTGAGCCCCATGTCTGGGGCTGCTCTGCAAAGGCAGTGGCTTCAGCAGCTTCACAGCAAAGCCTGACCTACACTTAGAACCTGTGCAGGTCCAGAGGCTGATCACCCTCCTTGACTCTTGCTTTCTTCAACTTAGACAGACACATCCCATTTACCCTGAAGGTAGGTGAGGTAAAACAGCTCAAAGGGCAACACTGCACCAATGTACGGCAAAAGTGCAGTGTGCTGTTGGCAGGAGGGTGGTCTCCAGGGTTCTAACTGCCCCAGGTCAGTAGGTGGGCTGTTGGCAGGAGGGTGGTCTCCAGGGTTCTAACTGCTCCAGGTCAGTAGGTGGGCTGTTGCAGGCCCAGTGGGGCCATCATGGAGAAGCCTTGTATCTCTCTGCTGCCTCTGCTGTATCTAGACAGTGTTCCACAGGAAATCTTCCTGCCTGGATGACCCTGGTGTTAGAAATTCCTACCCAGCCCTTTAGGCTTCCCAGGAGATGCCAACAGTTACCGGGAGGGCAGCTGGTATGTCATCATGATGCTGTCATCGGTGTTCGCCATCAGCAGCCAGATGGGGTCCTGCAAGACGTATTTAATGAACTGCTCACTTTCCTCCGTGTCTGTGATCATTTTTGCTTTGTGATTATTCTCTGAGGAGTCAATGCTTCCAAAGTATTTGCTGGTGTGACTTGTATCACTACTGCCTTCAAAGACATGAAAAACAAATCATTATAACCTTGACATAAAAAAGCAACTCTTGTACAATGTGCTATATATGTGAAATCATGGGCCTGTATTCCACCAGGTAGGCTCCTGGCTACCGCAGGCTGGAGCCTGTCTGGAGAGCAGGGTTCCTTGGATAATGACAGCCTGTGCTGGCCCAACTTCCCCTTGGCTTTCCAATCTTAATAGTCTGAATGATTCAAACTCGGGACACATGCCAGCACCGAGCAGATGATTCTTGCCTGGGGCAAAGCTGAGCTCAGGCAGGGCCTTGTCTTGGAACCCTGACCTTTGCCCAAGTTCTCATTGTCTGTGGACTCTGGTCTATCTTTAGACTCACAGAGGTGTCCTAAGAGGGGGCACTACTGATCTATTAATGCCTAGCTGTTGCCCGTAGGCAAAGAAGCCTGTGAGCAGATTAGGCAATGTTCACTTTAGGGCAGAAAAGGCATCAGGACTTTGAGGATGGCCATGTGCAGGTTTGCCCCTGGAGGCTTGAAGGCACATGTGGATGATCCCTGCCAGCAGAAGTTGATGGTTAGTCATGTCTGCATATGTGTACCCAACTCAGGAGGTTGAACCAATGTGCAGGGAACCCACCAACTGGCCCAACAAGGGCTGACATGGATACAATGTCTTCATTGACACAGAAATTGGAAGCTAACAGATAGAACTCTGAATTCTGATGGCTAAGGCCTGTCTGCTGTGCTAAGCTGGGCAGGGAGCGCTGCATCCATGCAGAATGGCCAGAAACAGAACATTCTATGAGAATCTTCTAGACACAACCCAAACCCACACTGGCTAGCACACACCTGTGCCCTCAGCACAAACATACCTGCCCCACTTTGGGATGCATCACAGCCCAGCGAGCTGGAGCCCAGAGAATCTGAGGTGGCAGAGGTCCCACTCCTAGACAGTGCCGAGCCTGTGGCTGAGCCTGTGGCTGAGCAGAGGTCCTCACCCAGCAGGAGGTTGAGCAGGTCACTGGATGTGGAGACGGCATCACTGTTCTGGGTGTCGGAGGGCTCGTTGCACTTTAGGAACAGGAAAAAGACACCGATGCTCATAGGGGCTTAGGGACAACATGGCACACAACACACAATATGATGAGATGGAGCCAAGGGAGTGCCTTGGGTGGCTTTTGTGCAAAGATCAGTTACAGAGAGCAAGCCTTTCCTTTACCTGTCAGGTGAGCAGATTTTGCAGTTATGGGTGTGGGGAGAGGGTCACTGATACTCTATGAACACCACCCAATATAATGCGCCTCTGAGAAGAGTCACAGCAGACGGCAGGGCTTGGACTCAGTGGAAACACACCATGATGCTCCTCAGCCTCCTACGTAGTGAGCCACCTCATGACTGAGGCTCTGAGCCCCAGTGGAGCTGCTTGGCTTGGGAAGCATCTTGAGTTCTAGTGTCTTAAGAGGGCAGAGAACTCCACTTTCTGAACAGTAGCATCAATGCCTTGCAAAGGCAGCCATCCCCCCGGAATGTCCATGGGGCTGGCTCTGGCTGTTGCTACTGCCAGAGACCATTAACTGGACAGGGTCCTTACTACACCAGGGAACACTGGCTTCTGAGCCTCCTCATCTCTGTGAGCCCCAGTGGCCTGTACTCCACCAGGCAGGCTCCTGGCCACTGCAGGCTGGATCCTGTCCCCTTTCCCCATGTTGGGCTTCATTAAACTTTGAAGTCTAGCCAGGCAAAGGCATGCCTTTAATCCCAGTGCTCAGGGCAGAAGTAGACAGATCTCTGAGTTTGAGGCCAACCTGCTCTACACAGCAAGCAAGCCAGCCAGGGATAGAGTAAGACTGTCTCAAGTCAAAAGCAAATAAACAAAAACCAAAAAAAGCACCCGCACCAAGACAGGATTTCTCTGTTTAACAGTCCTGGCTGTCCTAGAACTATCTCTGTAGATCAAGCTGGCCTTGAACTCACTGAGATCCACCTAGCTCTGTCTCCTAAGTGCTGGGATTGCTCCCCAAAGTCACACACTATTCCTAGTCTCCTCATCTGCTTTATCTGCCATCTTCATGTGCTCCCTACAGGGCTCAAAGAATGTTTCATGGTAGGACCTCATAACCACGAATCGCACACTCCAGAAAAGTCACTGTAGCCTGATTGAGGCTGGCAGGAAGCACTCAATCCAGAACCCCCCTGACATGAGGGTGTGCGCTGACCACCATGTGGTCCAGCCTACTGCCTGGAAGGAAGGAGGCACAGCACGGGATCCTTACTATTGGAGGTGTCTTTGGCTGCCGATCCCGAGAAGTGCCAGCTGTGCATTCCAGACCAGAAACTGCTGTCCCTGTGGTCCCCAACGTCCCTGTGGCTCCAATGCTGCTCTCAGGTGCCTCCTCTAGCTGAAGCAGGTTAAGCTGTAGGGGACTGCTGCCTCGGGACTGGAAGAGCGGTGGGGAAGCCCTGCCTGAGGCCGCTGTGCCCGCTGGAGGGGTGACTGGACAAGCACATGGCTGTCTGAGCATGGAGGTCCGACCAGGGAACTCAGCCTGGGAGGCAGGAGCTAGTTCAGAGGCAAGTGTGGGGTGGGCTGCAAAGTGAGGCTGGCTGGGGAAGAAGGCCTGAGGCAGGTTTGGGGTTGCTGGTGGGAAGGAGTAGCTGGGCAGCACGAAGGCCATGACTGGAGCTAAGGGGGCAGCAAACGGCAGGGGCTGCACTGCAAATTCTGGGTGGGTGCCCAAAGGCACCACAGGCATGGTGAAGCCGGAGTGGGCAGCTGCAGGTGGGGCCACCACAGTCCCTGGCGTGGATACTACTCCAGGTGCCTGGAACACAGGCAGAGGGTAAGCTGGCACTGAGGCAGGGAAGGGTGCAGAGGGGCAGCTGGACTGGGATGTGTCAGAGGGGGACCAGGCTGTGGCATTCAGGCCCACGAGAGGAGGACGGTGGGATACAGGTCCCCCAGACCCTGTGCTCTCAGAAGAGTCCTGAGTCTTGACACGCTTGGATTTCAGTTTTCTGTTCTTTCCAGTCTTTTTCCAAGATGACTCCATTCCAGAAGTATTTCTTAGTCCTGGGGTAGCTAAAATGTGGAAAAACAACCAGAGTAAAGATTGAAAAGTAGCTGCAAGCCCTACTGTATCTACTCAGAGAGAGTGTAGAATGCCAGATACCCAATGGCACCTCTCAATTCCACAGGCCTGGAAGCAACACTTGGCTTTTCTCAATCCATAGCCAGCAGGGGAACTGACGGATGTAAAATGATAGGCTTTTCATAAAACCAAATTCCATCAACTCGTAGGTGCATCTTTACTCATAAGGTCATATTCCTCTCTTTCCCCTCAAAGTCCCATGTCCTCTCTCATGTGAGGGTCCTCTCTCATGTGAGGGTCCTCTCTCATGTGAGGGCCTTAAAGGTCCCTTGTCCTTGGAGAAATCAAGTTGAGATGGACCAGGAAGCCTCTCCCTGCTGCCTACTTTTCACAGTACTAGGAGGTGCTATGTAGGTTGTTGGGGTGAACGCTACCAACAGCCTAATCTAGCCATGAACTACAATAATCACCAGTATGGCAAGAAATGCTCTTGGGCACAATACTGGCATGAATTTTATGGGGGCAACCAACACCACTTTCTGTTGTTGTTTTTCGAGACAGGGTTTCTCTGTGGCTTTGGTGCCTGCCCTGGAACTAGCTCTTGTAGACCAGGCT
>LOJH01052858.1:1724-11861 GCA_001685095.1 Ellobius talpinus
TACTTGATCTTCAAATTCACTTAAGAGTAACTATCATATTTACAGGACTCCATAGTGGGAAAATTCCACTATATTATGCTGTGATGCAAGCTTCACCCCAGTCTCTGGCATCCATATACCCAAAGAGCCTGGAATGTTCTGTTGGAAGCTCCAATCCAAATCCCCTTCCCTGGAGTTGTGTCAGTACAGACTCCGCCCCCTAGAAAGGTCACCATTTGTGGACTCACCCCAGGAGGACATTAAAAAGCTCCCACCTCATGGGTTCCCCTCATGGTCTCCCTAATTTCCCCTGGGACTACCCAGAAATGCTTTGCTAAGAATAAACATGGATTTATAATTCACTTTAATTGACTTACCATATCAGCAGCAGCTGATTCCCATTAACCAGAAATTTAACTTAACATATATCGTGGTATGTATGTATGAGAGCTTCTGCAAAGAAAATACCTCCGTATGATCTTTACCCACAAGCTAAAGACATACTAAACAATTGATTTTATGCCTGCCACAATTCTTGTTCCCTCCTCTGACAGAGCAACTTCTATTTTCTTGATCACTTGAAGTTGGGATCATCTAGCACTCATACCAGGATAATTTATTCTCTCTAATAATCTTTTATTTTTCTCCTACAGTGTTCTCAATGTCATTAGATTCTTGACAATTTGTCTAGATATTGGTGGTAAGTTCCCAATTCTAATATACAATACTTATTATATAAACATATTTATCAGTCCTAAGAATTTATCCGTAATTGATGGGCATCTAAAAATCAACATCTATATAATTAAAACAATAATTCCTCTCTAACTGCATTCTCCAATCCCCAGTGAAGTATTTCTTAGTATTCATGACTCCATACCATGTTGCGCAGTAGAAATCACATCAACATCTCTTCTTCATCTCCCCTAAAGTTCTATGAAATCCATTAATCTCCCAATGTGACCATCCCTCAAATTGTCAATGCCATCCCCAACCTGAAGCCACTATTCTTTCTCCCCAGGTTTGGTATAACATTTCAGTGTCATTTCCTTGTGAGTACACAGATACCCGCAGAATAGAAATGCAGCCTAAGATGTTTACTGCAAAATTTAAAACATAAACGTACAGCATTCATCTACTGCCTCCTCATTTTTTCCCAGTAATTTTCAATCAACTTAAAACCTATAGCCCCGTTGTGTGGCAGAAATAAATAACGTGTATTTGCCCTGATGACAGACCAAGTATAGACACCAGCAAAGTCAAACTTGGTGATCCAATGAGTTGTAATGTGGTTACTTATAGGAATATGAGTGATGAGAAATGACTCAAAGATACCTGCATCAGAGACCTGGAACACACTGACCATCCTTGGAGGCTGCCTTGTAGGCAGCTCTGAATGTTGGAGGATGTCCTTTCTTAGTGGCTTAGCTAGTCTGATCCTGTTCTAGCCAGTTTGACCAGTTTGCTTCTTCTAGGTTGCTTGTGTCGTCTTTGCTTTGTCCAGGCTGCTTGGCTGGGAATGCTATCTATCACCAGTGTGTCCCCTGAACCGTCTTCTGGGATAGTAGAAACCTGAAACACCATCTAACCTGTTTTATGTTCCTGCATAAAATATCAGATTTGTCTAAAACAGGATAAGATTGAAATATTCTTACATTCCAGGTATTACGGCTGATAGTTCCTTTTCTCACATGATAGAATCTAGTTTAGTATGATAGAACTGTTTCCTTTAAGATCAGTGCATAGTAACAGTAAACTTTTGTTCACTGTATAAATATTTGTTTGCTTGAATAGCAGTCTACAAGTTTTGACACAAAGAGAACAAATATAACCAGTGCACATTAATTTTTTTTGTGTACCTTTGCTCTCCTAAAGAAAAGATCTTCATGAACATAAGAGCTATTAAATACAGCTGGGAATTTGCAAAAGGGACTGTACATAGCTGTTAAACTCTCAAATAACGCTCCTCCCGTCCTTGTAAAAACAGAACCCACTCCTAATAGATTCTAGACCTACAGTAGTTTATGATCCATGCTTTCACTTACAGTGTTTTTTTTTTTTAGTAAAATGTTTAAAAAGAATAGGAAGGCTATTTTTTCCTTTCCTGTGACGTTTTGGCAATTCTATATAGCCATAATAGATGCAATTCTTTCCCATTAACACAATGATCTGTCAAATTATCATGATTTATAAAATTAGAGGCTTTTAACTTGATATTATGTCTGTAGCTCTTTTGCTCACTCTGCGACTAATTTCCATGGTACATTTTGTTTTAACATTATAAAATGAATGTTGACTCCATATCTGTGCTAGTACTAGTGTATACTTCTTAAAGAGATTATTTTAAGCCATAATTTTGTCACAAGGAGATCATATAGATACATCAATATTCCAATAGTTCTAGAGAATTGCTGCATATTTTGCTCAAGTCTTTAGGCAACAAGCTTTGATGTACGTCTGACAAGTTCCCTTAGCTTATCCTTGCTTTGTCAAGCAAACGACTGTGGCACCAGCCTGCCCGCTAGTTATCAGCATCTAACAGCCTCAAGGCAGCCTCAAGGCAGCACTGGAAAAGTCATTTGTTTGCACTACTGACATGAATGCTTCATTGTGTAGTTTATTCAACTAAGTGTAATTTTATAACAAGTTGTTAAAATTCTCTTTGTCACCAGTAAAATGTTCTTTTCCTGTTATGAACAATAATGAGAATATCTTGAGCATGTATCAGTTGAAATCCAAACGAGTAGCTCACTAAATACTGCTCAAGCAATTAGTGTTGATTTTTTTGTTGTTGTTAGATTGCCATCAAATCCTTCTTTAGTAACATTTTTCCTTCATCAGAGAAATTGCTCATTTAAAGATGAATTATTACTCCCTTCTTATCTTGCATTGAAGGCTGTCATCCCTACTGCTGTCAGGGGATGCATACTCCACCAGGAAGGTATCTAATTTTAGCAGTCAAAGCTAGAAATGATGTTACTGTTAGTTGTCAGGGAAGTGATCATTAAAGAGTCTATTTTCTCTTTGATGCAAGCAATTCAGATCAACTTTTCAAGGCACTTAGAATTGCTGTGAATATTCCTCCAATTTTCACCTCATTTTTGTGACTCTCTTATCAATGTCATCTGTTATGAGTGTAGCTCATATAAAAATATTTTCTTGTGCACTTTTCCCAGATATATTATTACTTAAGTCAATTATGTTTTTAAGAGGATTTATAACAATTTATAATTTTCAAATATTGTGGTTGAAAGGATATCCAATTTTCTTCTTTCTTTGCCTTCAAAATTTATGCATTTTATGAAGACTTTCCTAGACTTAAAATATGGTAGCTTTTCATAATATTAAGACCTACCGAATGGAAGACTTTAATTTATTTGTGTGAAGGATAAATGGAATACACTTTTTTCCTAATGTCTCCTAAGATTATTCTTCAACCTCCTAAATACAACTTTGATATAGAAAAATAAATTTTTACCTTTCCATTCATTTATCTTCACAGATATAAATCAGAATATCAAAATATACATTTGTTTTCATTAAATACTAACTTATATTTTATAAAAATGAACACATCCTACTTTAAAGCAAAGAAAATCAATTGCAGATTTTTTATAAGGACACGAAACATGAAAAACAATGACATCAACTACAGAAAGAAATGATGTTGAGCTTGGGGCTGATAAGAGCTGGTTTTTCTTTTGCACTTTGATGAACTGAATTAATAATCATCTTAGCCCACTTTGTGCTAACTTGTTCTTACTGAGCTCCCATTGGTATCTGTTGCATCAGTCTCTGCATCTGTTGCCAACTTCAACACACAGCAGCTTCTCATTTTGTGGGTGATGGACTCAAATGTAATTTGTTTTTATATGAATATTACACTGATATTTGAAAAAATATGGTTATAACTGAAGAACTACAACATTGACAGCACAGGATGGATTTAGCCCAGTGTTTGACTGTGGTGTACCCAGAGGCTCCTGACACAATGTGAGCTCTGTCACTCAGGGAAGCCCACATTAACAGAGATGTGCATGCAGAGATGCTTTGCTCTTTTCCTCTAGAGAAGAAGATTGCAAACTGTAGATTGTGACACCTTTGTGTGTGTGTGGGGGTGGATTGACGGAACTTTTCACAGCAGAAGCCTAAGAGCATTGGAAAATAGTTATTGATATTACGATACATAACAGTAATGAAATTACAGTTATGAAGTAGTAATGAAAATAATTTTATGGATTGGGGCCATCACAACATGAGGAACTGTATTAAAGGGTTGTAGCATTGGAAAGGTTGAGAACCGCTGCTCTACAGGACCATGAACAGCTAATCTTAGGACACACCTTACCTACTGCATCTTCTCATCCTTTATTCATGTATCTTATGGTGCATTTGCCATGTTATGAAGTACTGCAGTGTTTTGTGCTGTGAGAAGAGAAGTTGCTGAGACTCAGGAAACAAGTGTTTGAGAAACTCAGTAAGTGTCTAAGATGTACAAGACTCCTTCCCATAGTTATGTCAGTGGTAAACAGTTTCAGTGGAAAAAGAAATACAACTAAACTTCTGAAGTTGGGCAGCTAGATCCAAAGACACAGTTTTCATGAGTCAGCTCTTTGACTTTTTAACTTCCTGTCATTCATCCATAGTCCTCTAAAAGAAAATGAAATAAAATTTATGTCCTGATAATACTGAAGCATATATGGGCAGCCCATATATGGCGGTTCTGTTGAACTTGTTCATATGGGACTTCCTAGTCTAAATTGATGAAGACAACTGATCAAGTCTCTTTTTAAGTATGGCTGGCAAACTCATTGGCTCACCAAGATCTGCCTGGGTGGATGGTCTGTTGCCAGATCCTTGTTTAGATCAAGTAGGTATTCACCTCTCTCCAGTAAAAGTCACAGAATATAAATTCTCTATAAATTGTCATAACTCCTTCTATAACTCATGATCAGTTGCCACATATTGAAAATTCAGTTCTTGTTTTTGACTCATCCACGACTATTGGAAAGTACAAAGTCTGGTCTGGAAAGGAGCTCAGTAGGTACAAACAACTGAGTGGAAGAAAGCCTTGAGTTTGACGCTTAAGATCCTAAAAAATAGCAGAAGATAATCAACTCAAAAGAGTAGTCCTCTACCCCTACGTGAATGAACATACACACACATAAACAGACATACAAACACACACTCAGAGTAACAGAATACATTGTAAATAAAATAAAAAATCAAATTTATTTTAATAATAGGTACCTAAATGACAAGTTAGAAAGTGTATCATTCTTAATCTTGCTTGAACCACTGCCTATGGGTGAAGACTGATGAGAACTATCTCTTACAAAAATTTAGCAAATTTATAGGTTGTCTCAATTTGGTAGTAAACTTTCACAGCATAAACCAGCAACAAAACAAATCCCATGGAAGAGGAGGAAGGGAAAAACCAAAAGCAAATTTGTTCCTACAGAGTCTATAAATGTTATAGCAAAAAAGCTACTGTATCCTAGGGATACCACATGAGGTAGAAGTAGGCTGGGGAAGTAGATATTACCCTCACATAACTTTGAGGAGTGCAAGCATCATTTAATCCCTAAAGAAATGTTTGTTGAGACAGAAGAAACTGCTTTTACAATAAAAAAATATACTCATTAAAGGACACACATTTGTCAAATAACTATGTATTACTTTAGCAAATGTAACATACTATGCATAATTAAGGTGTAAAAGAAAAGGGTCATATCCTAGATATTATAAAGAGGAGTCACATCAGGGAACACAGGAGATGACCTGAAAATGTGAAGAAGAGCCAGTGGTGGGAAGATGACTCAATATTTAAGAGCATGTCCTAAATTTGCTGATGAACCAAGTTCAGTTCCAGTAAGCATGCTGCTGGCCTATTGAAACTGGAACTTTAGTTCTGAGGTATCCAGCACCCTCTTCTGCCCTACATGGACACCACCACTCACATGTGCATACCCACATACCAATACAGACATATGAATGTAAATTAAAATAAATCACCCTTAAAAATATGAAGTAAATGAAAGTAAAAAATTGTTGCTACAAATACACAAAATGATAATTCTTTTCCCAGGAGAACTGTGTGAGTTTGCACATCGGGAGACTATTAAGGAAGAGGAATCCTCAGTGGGACAAACAGCACAGAAGTCTCAGCAGAAGGTGGGAACTGCTTCTAATTTAAGTTTGCAGCATAAGTATCAGATAAGGAGGAAGATTATATACGAAAGTCCACACAAATAATTTCATTTCAAACTCCTTCATCATAAAGCCAGATATGTGGCAGTACTGGCAGGGAAACTGTTTATACTTTCCTGCTTTCCCTTAAGCAAACAATCAAGGCTATTTTTTTCTAAGTTGAATGTGCTTTTGCTTATTTATTTATTTGTTTGCTTACTTATTTATTTTCAGATACTACACAACAAAATAACACTTAATGTAGCTATTCTGGCAGGAATGAAGCTGCGATTATGAAACATTTCTGTTATCCTTACTTTGTCTATCAGACTACTGAAACTATGGACCTTAAGGGGTGGGTAGAGAAATTTTCCAAGAATTTCATGCTAGAAGAAGGAAAAGACTGAAGCCCAGTGTCTGCTAGAGAAGACACTTCTGTCCCAACAAGAGATTCCGCAGAGTTCTCGCAATTCCTCACACATCTTGCAGTGGAGACGAGAGCCTAGAAAGATGATAGAAAGAACCGCACCTTCACCACATTTGCTTAGATATTTACTCCTCTTGCTATCATGTTGAGACCCAAACCACATCCCATGACCACAGTAAGAAATTCAAGCCCAGGTCAGGGAGACCCGTTGTTTATCCCATGTAAGCATATTACGTGAGTCTACATTTTTCTGCTTCTCACTTTTACTATGTCTCTTTACTAGGTCTTCAGGAGTGTAAGTACTGACCACCTGGGCCATTACTCTTACTCTTCCCACAACACCAAGTAGCACAGAAGAATAGGGTGAAGATTTTATCCCCTTCTGCTGCTTCTGAGGGTCTAGATACCATTTTCTTTTGCTATGGTCTCATACGGGCATGGAAGGGAGGTGGTCACATCTTCAAACCTAGAACTGTGGCAGAGGATAGCCCTCTCTTTCTGACTCCAGTCTCTTCACACAGACCTCTCAAGTTAGAGAATTCGAGTATTATGTCAGCTGGCAGGTTAATAGTCATCTTGCTTATGTGGTGCAAAAGGCTTTAAATGTCTCAACAGAGCAAGTTGAAGCATTACTGGGTTGTTAAGGGATTGCCCCAGAAGTAGACAGCATCCTGTCTAATGGTTAAATATATGCTAGGGGCCTTCCTTGATAGACTGCTAGGTCGCATTTTATAAGAGTGTGTATCAGAAATGTATTATTAAAGTCATTCAAACAAACAAGAAAATTTTAACTCATTATACTATAATTATATTGGCATTGCCATTACAATATTATATAATTTTGACATACAATATGCTGTCAATAATATGTATGAAAACACAAGCATGTACATATATGTATATAGTATTTGTATGTATGTATTTCTTTGCCTTAGATGTCACTAAGTTCTTATGGATGAATACGTTACTTGGTAACTGTGAAATTATTTTTACATAATTTCTCAGGGTTTGGAACAATACCTTTTTAATTCAAAGGTCAGGATAAATTCATCAGCATGGTTTCAGACTTCCATGTTTTCATGTAAGCCCAAAAATGTCTGGTATTCCAATTTCAGTGGTGTAGGAGTATTTATGTCTCATCAGTTCCTGGGACAGACAGGTAGTTTAATACATACATAGGTATAAGAGGCAGTGGTTAGTCATTGAAACCCCAAAAGTTGTATTATATAAATCAAAATTATCTTAGTGTTATGGTTACTGAGCAGAGGAATAAGAGAAGTGAATAGTCTGTGAATGATCTGTGAATCTGAGAATATTCAAATGTCATATTATCTCTGTGGGCTTGGGGGAGGAGAAACCACTTGTTACCAAATACAGGACGATGTGTATGCTGTATAAGTCCTCTCCTAACTAGGTATACCTCAAACCCCACCGTGTCTGTAAGGGAACCATCACCATAGGCACTTACACATGGCTAGTTTAATGTAATATTTTAAGGTTACTTATTATATTGGGCTAACAAGCGATTAAAAGAACACAGACAATGTAAATAATGTATTTGCAGCTTTTATTATCATCAGCAGTTACTAGTTAGCTTCTTTAAAATTAATATTTTTTAACTCTGTTGCTGTATGTATACATATATTCACATAATTTTATTATAATTATAATTGTGTGTTTCTGTATTTTTAGACACCGCTAATCTATTTCTGATTAAATTTGGACTCCGGTTAAGAATTCTGAAAAATGCTATGCCAATAAGTTACAACATAAGCACATAAATTATTCTGAACTAAGATTCGTCATATATATGTGTGTGTGTGTATATATATATATATATATGTGTGTGTGTGTATATATATGTGTGTGTGTATATATATATGTGTGTGTGTGTGTATATATATGTGTGTGTGTATATATGTGTGTATATATATATATATATGTGTGTGCGTATATATATGTGTGTGTATATATGTGTGTGCGTATGTGTGTGTGTGTATATGTGTGTGTGTATATATATGTGTGTGTGTGTATATATATATATATATGTGTGTGTGTATATACATAGTTTGTTGTTTTTATAGCTAATAATGTGACTTTTAAAAACTTCTTTCTTTGTGTGGATGTTTTACTTAAATGTATGCAGCTTTTTATAGAGTCCAGAAGAGGCTGTCTGATCCCCAAGAACTGAGTAACAGTCAGTTGTGAGCTAGCATGTGAGCACCGGAAATCAAACCCTGAGCCTTTCGAAGAGCAGCCACGGCTCTTAGACACCCAGGTATCCTCCCAGGTTCACGTATGTCATTGTTTTAAGAACTGTTTTATTTATATACATGTTCTTAACCACATTGACCCTGTAATGTTAAAGCAGTGAAAGAGAAATTTCACTGCTTCTTCAAATTTAGTGGTTTATTTTACCGCTATGTTACAATAAATAAACCACTTAAAAAATCATTGCCGTGCTGTTCGGATCTTTTATGCTAGTTCATCTTTAAGTGGGCCTAAGTTACTACTTGGTGGTTGGACCTTTGAAGTGTCTATAAATCTTGAGAATAATGATGAAGGCCGTAAAGCGAGCTTGTAAATGTGCTCTTCAGTTCCTTATAATCTATGATAAAAAAACTTCCTCCTTATTTTCAAAATCCATTCATAAGATTCCTCTTTGCACACATTCATAGTGTTAATCACATATAAATAATGGTGAACATGACTCAGAGAGTCAATATTATGATGTACAAGAACAAAAACCTATGTTTCTATATGCAGAATGCATATAAAAACCTGGCATATCACAATGTGAATAGTGAACTGGTTTGCATACTGGTGACTCCTTACGTATTGAACAGCAAAATTCCTTAACATTAATTTAGTTCTCTCTCTCTTTCTCTCTCTCTCTCTCTGTCTCTGTCTCATGCATACACACACACATGCACACACACACGCACACACATACACACACAGACAGAGACATAGACAGATGACCCTACTCCATCAATTAGTGACTAAGTTTTCTAAAGGGATTTTGATTGTTAGTTTGAAGAGTCATATCACTACTTTTGCAAGATATTTTTATTCAATTTTATTTTTTTAAAAAACTATTTTTTCATTTTGCACACCAATCCTAGTTTCCACTCCCTCCCCTCTTCCTATTCCTTCTCCCATCCTCACTCCCCACCCCCTATCCACTCCTCAGAGAGGATAAGGCACATTGCTTTGGGGAAGGTCCAAGGCCTTCCCCACCATATCTAGGCTGAGCAAGTCATCCATCCAAAGAGAATGGGTTCTATAAAACAGTACAAGCATTAGGGATAAATCCTGAGTGCCACTGTCAGTGCAGCAGCAGTCTGTCCCAGCCATACAGCTGCATTCAGAGGACCTAGCTTGGTCCTATGCTGGTTCTTTCCCTGTCATGGAGTTGGTGAGCTCCCATTAGCTCAGGTAAACCGTTTCAGGAGGTTTTCCCATCATGATCTTGACCTCCTTGCTCTTATTCTCACTCCTTCCACTCTTCAACTGGACTTTGGGAGCTCAGCCCAGTGCTC
>LOJH01052859.1:0-12279 GCA_001685095.1 Ellobius talpinus
AGGAGGTGGAAAATTTTTTAATAACAATAAAAAGTGTCTGAAATAAAAAAGAAATACAAAAAAATGGAAATCCATATATTCTTACAGTAACATTAAAATAATGAAGATTCAACTCAAAGACAATGGGGAAATGTTTGCATCTCTCTCCCTATCAAAACATTTATGCATGGAATGTTTAATGAACTCTGTAATGTGACCGAAACTAGAAAGTAAAAAAAGGGACCTGAAGAGATGTTTCACAATTGGATAAAAGAAAGGAACAATGTCTAACCACTATACATTCATTAGAATTGTTAGCCATAAAAGTTTGCCATCCCAGACATTGGCCAATGACTCGAGAAAAGGGAATTCTCATTCATTGCATTTCAAAATGTAAAAGAATACAACCACTTTGGCGAACAGATTGTAAGGGTATTTTTGAAAATTTAAATGCATACCTATTGTATGATCTAGCTATTTCACTCCATTGTATTTATTCAATGGAAATCAAACCATATGTCCATGCATAGTCTAGCACATGAATATTCATAATGATTTTATTTTTAATAAGCTGAAACAGGAGAAGAAAAAGTGCTTGTCAGCAGATGAATAGATATGATAGTACTCTGTTAAAAAAGAATTATTGATATATGTTGCAGAATAGAATGGATGAATTCAAAATGAATCCCTTAAATGAAAAGAGTAGTCCAAATATTATATATTGCTCAGTACTGTTAATGTAAAATTATAGAAAATGCAAATAAATCTATATTGATAGTAAAGCAATACAAGATAAGACAAAAAGTAGATGAAAGAAGGTAAGAGGATTGATGTTAATAAAGATAGGAGAATATTTTGGATGGTGATATAGTCACATATCTATTTGTAAACTTTATATATGTACATTGATTAATGCATCAATCTTACTTTTAATAAATTTGCTGAAATAATTCTGGTCATTTGAAAATTTCATATTTTGTGGCATTCAATAAGCCACCATGCCTGCATTTTAAATAGTGAGCAGAATTACTATTCATCATAGAAATGATGAGTAGAGAGCTCAATACAACAAGTCTTAGAAATGCAATAGAAAGAGGTCCAGTCTCTCCAGAAAATTTAGAGCTTTAAGTAGAAAAAGAATTGTTTCTTTTTGAATGCTTAGAGTCTGTGAATTATCATCAGAGTAGGAAGTCAGGTACAGAATTGACACCTGTTCTAGGAACCGCACCAAATTCCAATAAGCTCATGGAGGTATTGTGGCATTTAAGCTACAAAATGCTTCCCTCCACCTTCTAGCTGAAAAGTAAGGTTCACTCGTGGCAGGCTTGGAAATGAAGTCTGAGTTTCCTCTGCTTCTAGCTCCCCATCAAGGGCCACATGCTTTCCTAAAAGGAGCAGTTCACAAGCATTTCTCATATAGGCTGCAGAGAATAAATTATAGATGAAAACAGCTGAGAAGGCATGCCCCAGGTTCTTTTCACATAGTCCCTTGTTACCAGGCACACATTTTGTTCTAGTCATGGGAGCAAAATGAACCCAGAATCCCCAAAGCACTTTTCCAAGGTATCTAAGGTTGACGTTTCACAAAGCACATATAAGCCAAGAAGACCAGAGGGCATCACTCTGTTGTAGTACTCTGTTAAACAGAAATGCCACTCTGGAAGAAGTAGACCAACAGATCACTCCAACACTGGAAAGTATCTTAGAATTTCGTCCAAGAAGAGAGATCTGATCTAAAATACACAACCCCGAAGTTTCCCTTCAGGAGAAATATTTTCATGTGGAGCAAACTTCAGTGATGCTTAAGATGAATTTAAAGACTATGATTTTTTTACTTAAATTCCTTTTTAAATAATAAGCAGATATTATTTAAAAAACCAGGGGGAAATCCAATGGAGCTATTTTCATCATGGGAGAGTAAGATAAATAATTAAAAGAGGTGGTGTTTTATAACACATAATTTTCTCAGGTCCTGTTGCTACCACTGCAAAGTCTTCAAAACCATGATTTTTTATAGTAATCAATTTATAGGAGACTGGTCACTCCAAGAGAGTCACAACTGAACTGTAGGACCGTTAGTTTATCATAGAAAATTAAAGAGAGACATGGTGAAGAGTATCCCTGCCAGGGTCAGAACAAAGCCCAAACACTGACTGCATCAAAGTGTTCCTTTGAACGGGCCCAGATTTAAGAGAATCAGACAGTGGAACATTGTGTGCCCCAGGACAGTGTTACAAACAATAGAGCAATCAGCTAGAGAGTAGCAGAGATTAACAGCTGGGTATAGACAGCAGAGACAGACAGCTTAATGAAGACATCAGTGAAAGAGACAAAGAGAGTACTGGCCAAGCCACTGTCACCCCAGGTTGACTGCAGATATGTCTGAGGATTTCCCATTTGAAAAGTGATACTGGCCTCTTTCCACTGCAGCAGTCGACTGTATTGATGTACTATAGGCAAGTCATTATGCTTAAGTTGGGAGAGGAACGGGTAGGCAGGATTGATGGCAGGTAAGGTGAGGGATAACTGACATTAAGACTGCTTGAAGAAACTGTATGATCTGTGGTCATACCACCCTGAATGTACCTGATCTCATCTGATCTCAGACGTTGATCAGGATCCAGCCTGGCTAGTAACTAATTGAGAAAATGTCATATGGAAAACTACTATTTCATAAGATTTCTAAACCTCTATGTGTTTGTATGTGTGTGCATGTTCAATTGAAGTTACTCTTCACAGGTTACTAAGTTCCTTTTACATAGGTTGCCAAATAGAAACCCAGTGCTAAGTGTGTGATATCCTTCAGTTTTTGATCAGGGGTCTCCCAGAGACTTTCAGAAACAGTGCAGGCTATTGCCACTGTTCTTTGTCTCCCAATAACATCTAATGTTAGGCCTTGTTGTTGAAGACACCACACACACTGACTGATCAAACGGAATGGAGAAGTAAAGCTGGTGCTGATCCCGAGATTCCTCATTTCTGGATAGGTTCCATAGAGCTAGAAGGTGCTATACAGGCTGCTAGGTGATGTGGATTTCCCTCTGTATGCTATTAATACCATTGGTGATTAAAGAAACTGCCTTGGCCTGTTGATAGGGCAGAACTTAGGTAGTCAGGAAAAACTAAATGGAATGCTGGGAGAAAAGAGGCAGAGTCAAAGAGAAGTCATGTAGCCACGCTGGAGTCAGATAGAACTTTGCCAGTAAGCCACTGCCATGTGGTGATACACAGATTTATGGAGATGGGTTAAATTCAGATGTAAGAGTTAGCCAATAAGAAGCTCAAGATAATGGGCCAAGCAGTGATTTAAATAGTATGGTTTCTGTGTGATTATTTCGGGTCTGAGCTGCTGAGCATCTGGTAACCAACAAATGGCCCCATACAAGGTTAAAAAAATAAACAAATCCTTGTCAAAAGTCTTACTCAACTCTGAACCTTATGAACCAAAATAATGACTGGTATTGTGAGATATCCTCAATGATGTAATAGTGGCATAATTGTTATGGGATAACTCATGGCTTCCTTATTGAATTTAAGGGCCACTCCAGCAGGAGGAAATACATGCTTAGTACTATAAACCTTTCCAAGAACTCTTAATTGGGGAGCTCACAGGCCCCAGAAATCAAACTACTACCATTATTTTGCTAAGTTGAAATATTATCATGTAAATTTGTATCTTTCTACCCCTTGCATCAGTGGAGTTCTCAGATCTCATCAGAGGAAGCCTCTGTGCATTTGGATCATGGCTCATGCAGAAGCTTGCAAATGGTCAAAATGTAGAGAATAAGTAGAAATCACAATTGGGACATCTATATTGTCACCTTTTCAAGACACAGGGACTGTGGCAGGAAAAGGATATGAAGATGGTAAGAGACAGGAATCAGGGATGACTGGAATCAAATGGTGTTTTATTAACATGGTATGATGGTTACATTCATGAACTCATGACTGCCAGGGCTGCCTATCAGACACCTGTGAAAGATCATGGGCACTTAATATTCCAGTGTGAATGGGGGAGGAGCTCACTAGCTTCTAGTCTTAACATAAGGCCTATAGATAGGATGGTTCTTGGGAAAGAGGCAAACAGTTTTCATTAGGCATGGACTCTTGATACTTCAAAATGTTCCAGTAGATGGTCCCATATTCAGGATTATGGAGCCAATACAAATTGAACTTATTTGGTTATTAAAATATAGAAAATAATTTTGGGGTGGGGTAAAGGGTAGTAGCATGATCTGGGAGGAGTTACAGAGAATAATTCAGAAGACTGTCATCAAAATACATTGTATGAAATTCTCAAAGAATTAATAAAAATCTTATCTGAACCCCCCTCCCCAAAGCCAGAGTTGCTACAATGTATTATCTACAGTGGTAAAATTTCAGAAAGAAACAAGAAGGCATGCAAAAGAACAAGGTAAGGAATACTAAATGTAAGTCAGACAATAAATTTGGAGAAGAGAAACTGTTAAAAAATTTAAATAGCCACTATACAAAGTAAAGTCATAACTAAAGCACACATGTGAAAAGGTTTGTGTCGTAATATCTCTGTGATGATATGTTGAAGGCTTAGTCTCCACAGTAGGGCACATTTTGGAGGTGTTAGAACCATTAAAAGATAGAGACTTGGTCATTGAGCTTATGCTTTTGAAGAGAATACATATACTGAATCGCATTCTTCTGTTTGCAAGTGACCACTGTGTGGCAACTTTAATGTATTTCTTCACTCCAATCTTTGCCTCACCAGAGGCCAACCACAAAGACCTTAACTGACATGAATTGAAACCATGAGCTGAAGAATAGAAAAGTAAGAATGAATGTCTACAGACTCCCCAAGTTTGACAACATTATTTTACCATCCCAAAAGTTAATCAAATAGATGGGAATAATCAAAATCAAATAAAAGATTCACATGCAGACAGCTTAGTAAAAGTATTGAATGACAAAGAGAAAAAAATTGAAGGCAGTAAGATAAAATTTGTTACGTCCAAAGAAATAATGACAAAGTTAACAGATACCTTATCTATCTAAAGCTAAGGGAAATAAATGGATAGCATACTCAACATACTGAGAGTTGAAAAGCAAAACAAAAAATTGGCCACAATGAAATATCCTTTGGAACATTTCTTATCCAGCAATCTCGCATACAACAATCTCACTTTCAAATTACCCCAGGTGAAGAAAAACTAAAAAGATTTTTGCAGCATACCCAAGTGATAAAGAATACTGTAGAAAGTTCTAGCCAAAGACAGTTAGTTACACCAGATGGTATTTGAATCTATGCAAAAATGTCATGTCTATCAATAATAGCAATTACATAATTATAAATGCATAATTGCTTATTTTATCCTTTTCTTGAATCATTAAAAAACAATTTGATGACTATAAATGCAAATACACAGTTGGTTGTGTTCTTTGTAACTTCATTGCACACCTGTGGATCCAATCAATAGCAGGTTGAAAATGTTTTTAAAAGACATTTTTCAATTTTTAATTATGTGTATAATACATGTTGAGTGTGTGTGTATGTTTGTGTGTGTGTGTATGTGAATGCAGGTGCCCATGGAGGTCAGAGGACACATCTGATCCCTGGGGACTGGAGGTACAGTCAACTGTAAAAGCCTGGTGAGGGTGATGGGAAACAACCTAGGGTACCCTGCAAGAGTGGTGTAAGGTTTTAATGGCTAAGTCTTCTTTACAGTACTGGAAAAAACATTTCCTCATAACATATGTGCTGAATACATAAATAGTGTTCTTTTAATTATTCTCCAAAAAGTTTCACGTAACAACCATTTACATAATGTATACATTGTTAGTCCCTTAAGGAACTGAAAAAATACATAGAAGGATTGCATAGATTATATGTAAAAACTGAATAATTTTCTATAGAGCCATTTGGACTCTTAAGGATTGGATTTTTCTGAGGGTTTCAGAATACAATTCCAAGATGATACTGAGGGGAGACCACACATGAATTTGGATCTATAACATGTAGAAGGATTTATATTTGGTAATAATAGAACAAAGGATGTGGGTGTGAACAGAACTGTATTGGAATGAATCTGGGATAGCAGATGGGCACTGGAATCCATAGAAACAAATGAAGACAACCAGCAATGATAAGCTTAACATAATAAACATATGTATATGGTTGTTTGCTTGTCTCATTTGTGAAATACATAAAAGTGCATAGTGATAATTATAACCTGGAACAGTTGTGTTAGTAACATATGGTCAAAATAGGGCAATAAAAGCACAAAGGGGGGAAAGGAAATGTAGACAAGCAGCATTCTTTCACTCTAGTAGATTATAGGTTTTAAAAGATTTTAAGATACTAATTTGATTTATTGTTGAATCTTATTAATTTGAAGTGTTATAGATATTTTAATTTGTATAAATAATGCCCTTAGCTGTTACTATCGTATTAATATGAAAACAGAACTGCCTTCCCATCCACTCTTAGATTCGAGAGTTGCATATCACACTTCTTTTCTTTCCCTAAAGTAGAATATTTTACACTTTTCCCTTGAGTGTTTTCACAATCTGTGGAGGGGTATAACATTTTTCCTTATACTTTCTTATTTTTGCCCTGGTTATTTATTTATTCTTCCAACTGATTGTAGGAGAATGAAGCTAAAAAAAGTATTTTTGTGCCACGACAAAGCTAGTAGTTTCACTATAAACAAAAACAGAATGTCTTAATGTTGATTCCTAAGTTGCAACAATGCCTAATGTTGTGTTGGAGTCAAAACCAAGTGAGGAAGGAAAAAGATTCATGAATTTTAGTTAAATGTGAATGAATGATTTATTTAAAGATGAAGTAGAGGTCTAATTGGTAGTGAATAGTTGGGTTTATTAATCTCTCAATTTAAATATATTTACAGAAGTTGTATTTGAATTTTGAAATGATTGGCAAAATATGACCATATATACTAAATTTGAAGCAGTGTCTGGAGAGAGGGCTTGTTCTTCAGAAAATATCATGCTGTATTTACCATGCTACTCTCTGCTAAGTGTAAAAACTACAGGCTATATAGTAGACTCAGCTCATCATCTTATAGTCCTTAGCACTGAAACCAGAGGTACCACTATGGTCTCTCTTGTCCATGGACTTCAAAATGTAATTTGTACTTTTACCTGAAAGTTGCTACCAATGTAGCAACTTTTTTTATTTTTGAAGTGCTCTGCATCTACATTACCCAATATTATTTAAATGCTGTTAATATTTAGAGTTCTTTGCATGAAATATCAGCTGGTCTAAGTGAGGAAGTCAAACAGTTCAGAACAGTTTTAGCAGAAGGAAAGAAGTGAACAAAAAACCTGAGGGGAGAGTTAGCTTTTGCTTTCACATAAAAACACACAAAAATATCACTTTTCTCAGAATTTCCACCGTGGGAAAGTATATTCTTGTTGCAATTCATTAAAAGTTTTAGACTAGAGCTGGGCGGTAGTAGAGTATGCCTTTAATCCCAGCACTCGAGAGGCAGAGGCAGGCAGATCTCTGTGAGTTTGAGTCCAGCCTGGTCTACAAAGTAAGTTCCAGGACAGGCTCCAAAAGTAGAGTGAGAAATCATATCTTGAAAAATAAAACAAAGCAAAGAAAGAAAGCAAACAAACAAACAAAAAGACAATGAGACTAAATGATTTTGAAGTAAATTTGTTTTTACAAACAGCCTGGATTTTCTTTGTTTTATAAGTATTAGAGGGTGAGAAGTCTTTTGGATATTATTAATTGAGCTGACAATTGCCATGCTCAAAACAGAAGCAGAGAGATTTTAAGAAAGTGTTTTCTTCTTGAGTTGTGTCACTAATATCTTATTTTACTCCATGAATTGACTACCAATGATGTTTCTAAATGATCAAGTCTATCATGAAAAGTATTATTTGTAAGAATGAGGTACAAAAACAGAAAACATGATTTTTAAAGTCTACTGACTTTTCTTTCTATTATCATTGGTATTGGAGCAGTTCTTTTGTCATTTTTGGCAGACCAAAGAGTGACTTCCAATGACATGCATTTTCCTCATGTCCATAGATTGTAGGTGGAACTGTGGCTATCATTTAGTAACATGCAAAGAGTTTTGCATTTGGGGTTAGTTGACCCTCCTCAAAGAGGAAGATAATTGCCAATCCAAAAATATCTACAACTGATTCGTGGCTCTATTCTTTGGGAACTGTCAAAGTGAGAAAGTTATTTAGCACAGCAAGTAGCTTTACTTATCTATTTAATAGAGATAATACAAACCCTAGGTAATTATTTTGAGGAATAAATTATATATATAAATAAATAAATATATATATAAATAAATTATATATATGCACTAGTTCATATATGTAGGTTTACATTAGATGTTTGCTGTTATTATTTTCTTTGAACAAAAGATGAGTTTTTTGTTAAGCAGAGAGAATGTAGATTTATTAAGCAAATGGGAAAAAAACTGTAAAGAGTCAAAGTCATTCCCAAAGAGGAAGACATTTTTTCCACCCAAAACTTGTACATAGTCCTTTTAATATTATTAGTTGGAAACATTAAATAAAATTTCAGACATTCACCACAGAATTGTTGTATTAATTATAAAAATCTGAGAATATTAAATCAAATGATAGCTGATATAACTTTTAAATGAGCAAAATAGTTCCTTTAATTCCAGAGATGTCTCATTATGGCATTTTAACATGACAATGGTAAGAATTAACATTTGGGATGTGCTTATTTAAATTTTAAGTATAATTACTAATGCTTTATATACTTTAATTCACTCAGTCATTGTATTAAACATGTAAATTTGCTTACCATTACATCTGTTTACCTATAAGCTGAAGATTAATTTTAACCTGAGTTTACATATTAGGAAAATTAGTCTTGAAAAATTAAGAGAAGGTCTGTAGAAAGAGAAGCCTTTAAGCTGAAATGACACAGAGATCCCTCTGAGAATGTAGTAAGGAAATAAAAAAGGTTGAGTTCTGTTGTCTGAGGTTTTTGTCCTGCCCAGTTCCCGCAGTTGTTAAGTCCCAAAGAAATCACACAGTTTAATCATAAACTGATTGGCTCATTAGCTCAGGCTTCTTATTAACTCTTATAACTTATATTAGCCCATTATTCTTATCTGTGTTAGCCACATGGCTCAGTAGCTTTTTCAGTGGCATAGTCACATCTTGCTTCTTCTGTGTCTGGACAGGACTGCANNNTATTAGCCCATTATTCTTATCTGTGTTAGCCACATGGCTCAGTAGCTTTTTCAGTGGCATAGTCACATCTTGCTTCTTCTGTGTCTGGACAGGACTGCAGAAGGAGCTTCCCTCTTCCCAGAATTCTTCTGTTCTCATTGACCCGCCTCTACTTCCCATCTGGTTGTCCCGCCTATACTTCCTGCCTGGCTACTGGCCAATCAGCATTTATTTAAAACATAACTGACAGAATATAGACAATTATCTTGCACCAGAGTTCAATTTCAGTTTTCAGAAGAAACAGTAAAAAGAAAAACCTTTAATATAGAATGTAAGCAATGAAAAGAAAAGTGAAGAAAACATGACTGTAGTAGAGAAGATAAACTGGAATTTATGTTTTATGTCCCTTTTTTCTAAAACATTTATATCACAACTAGAAGAAATTAAATGTCACTATTTCTTCCATTTAACTTAAAAATATACAGATGCTTATAAAGCAATTAAAACTACAAAATAAAAACATGTAAGTACAATAGAATTCTCATGTGTCTAACAGGAAATTAAATATTTCCTTTCTTTTCCTCTTTAAGATTCCTTTCATAAACAGCTTGCAGGAAAGCTGATGTGCTGAATCCCTCACTGAGAGATTGAAAGCACTGTTCTAACTGACAGTCCAAGACCTGGTCATTGGTGAAGAGTGATCAAGGTGACCGGTGTTTGCACAGTCATTCTAAGTTTGTCCCAGTGATGGAATGCTCTGCTTAACAAGAGCTATAAGACATAGAGATCACCCATGCCAAGTGTGTGCCTGATATGGCTCAAAGAAAAGATTGGTCTCTGTTTAAAGTTTGTTGAAAAGATGAAGCAAGCAGCTGATACTTCTTGTTCTTTATCTTCTCCTTCTATGCAATGGAATAGAATTGTCTCCTTTTTTCTCTCTTCCTTCTTGCCTTCTTTGTAATTTTACTTTAGGTTCCCAGTGAAATTACGATACTTAGCACATCAAGAGCTCTGGTTTTCAGAACAGGGTCAATACTAGCAAAGTTATTAGAAGCATTTGCTTAAAATACTGATCTTTGAGACTAGGGAGGGAGACTGAGAAAGTATTCTCCTTACAAGATTAACACTTGAGTCCCTCAAACCCATATCTAAAGCTGTGTGTGGTGGTGTGTATTTGTGTCTTGAGTGCCAAGCTGATTTCTGACTTTTGAGCCTCTGGTGCTGGCAAAAGGCCATCTCTCAATACACCAAGTAGGGTGGTGGCTGAGGATGGACAGAGAAGTCAGCTTTGTGCCTACACACTTACACAGTTGCATGCATACATATCCACAAGCAAACATAGCCACACACACAGATATTTCATTTATTTTTATATACTCATGTTTATACACATACACATTTTTGTGTGTGTGTTGTGTGTGTGTGAGTACCCTTGGACAACAGAAGAGGGCATTGGATACTATAGTGCTGAAGTTCCTGGTGCTAATGTCAACCATCATGGGTGCTGGGAACTACACTCAGGTTTTCTGCAAGAGCAGCAAATGCTCTTAGCCACTGAACCATCTATCTAGCTCCCCCCACAAATGGTAATTCTTCTTCACATTTCCAGTCTTATTGCATCACTTTCTGTTTGCAGCAGCTTGAAGTCAGAATCTTAGTTCTTTGAAATAATTATCAACAAAGAATTTCAGAATCACTCTAAGCCTGTGGGAATTGATTTTATTATTATTATATTAACAATGGATATTTCCATAGAAGTTGATAGAATAAAAATGATGTTTATTTCCATGTGTATATGTGTGTGGAGGTATGCATATTTACACACACACAAACACACATATATATAGGTACTATATATACTTGAGTGAGTGTACAGGGGTTTTAGTGTATGTTTGAAACCACAAAGCTGATATCAAGAATCTTTTCTAAGTTGCTCTATATCTTATTATAGAAGCAGAGTCCCTCACTAATTCTGGGAAATCTAACTATTCACATGACCATGTGCCTCCCAAATGGTATAATTACAAGTGGTTATCAGGTCTACCTGGCTTTTACATGGTCTTTGGCATCTGAACTTGAATCTTTACACAAAGGCAAGCACTTTACACCTACTAAACCTTATCTCCAATGTCCAAAATATTATATTTAAATCACTCAAATTCATTCAGAAAACCAACTGCCTGATGGAAGAATGCAAGGGGGATACTAAGACATGCTATAGAATAGTCCTTCTGTATGGTGTGAATATGTACTACTCTCACTGATTGACAAACTTATTTGGCCTTTAGCAAGGCAGAATAAGGCTAGTGGGAAAGCCGAACTGAAAAGAGAGAGAAGAGCAGAGTCAGGGAGATGCCAGTGAACCACCCAAAAAGCAAGATGCTAGAGGACAGGTAAAGTCACAAACCACGTGGCAATACACAGATGAATAGAAATGGCTTATTTCACGTTGTAAGAGCTAGTTGATAATAAGCCTAAGCCATAAGCTAAGCATTTTGTAATTAAAAGAAGCTTTTGTGTGTTTATTTGGGACCTGGAAGTTGGGTCAAAAGAAAAACTTTGCCTCCTTTTACATATGGTGTTCCAACATGGTGCACACATATCCACATAAATCCTAAGAAAGGAAAAAAAAACTATTCTAAACACACAAAAATGGAGCCAAGAACAGCTTCATAGTTCATGTATCTCATATGGGCCACATAGTACAGGCTTGAGCTGAAATATCGAGGATGCCTGCAGTCTTACACAGTTCATGATACAGAGAGGGGTATCCTGGCCATGTGTTTGCTGAGTGGAAGATTTAGGGGTTTTGCTCATATAGACAAATGGGGTTAGAAATACACAATAAGAACAGATTCAGTTATAAATGCCTCCAAACATAGCATGTTTGAAAAATGTGCATAGATTGGAGGAGATGAAAGAAAGCATAAAAATAATCATAGATTAAAAATGATTTAAAAATAATGAAGACCTTTAAAAGGAAATAAAGTAATAAAAATATAATAAACCACATAAAGATGGAAAATACACAGAAAGTCTTTGTTATGTATATTATTATGTTGTATTTAGATTTTTTGTCTGTTAATAAGCAAGTGATGACTGTTGGGAGAATTATAAATGCTGCTGGAGTAAACC
>LOJH01052862.1:0-12278 GCA_001685095.1 Ellobius talpinus
GTTTTGACACAGTGAAGGTTAGATCTATATACTAGAAGCTCCTAGTGCAAAATCATAGCACAAAGCTGTCTTGGATTTATTCTARGTTAGTAACAGAGACTGGGCTCACAAGCTTAAAATCTTTAGATTCTATGCTCTCCAATTTACTTAAACAAAAAGAATAAAGAAACTCCTAAATTTATAAACATTGTATTTAGTGAGGTAGGGTTCTATAGAGGAACAGAACTAATATAGTCAAAGAGGATGCATTTGATTGGCTTATACAATACCATCTAGGTAGCCTGACAGTGACTGTCTCACAACAGAGAAGTCAAGAATCTGATATTTCCTCAGGCCATGAGACTGAATGACTTAGCAGTACCAATGAGATGCTAAAGATTTGGAGGATTCTTAGAAAGATGCTGGTCTAGAGTCTACAATGGAAGCTGAAGAAGCTGGTTCTAATATCAGTGAAGGAGCAGCAGTAGTACAGTAGATGAACTTGCCAGCAAGAGTGAAGGCAAACAGACAAAAAACAAAGCTTCTTTCTTTCATTTCCCTTTATCTAGGTTGCCACTGGAAGGTGATGCCCACTTTAGGGTGGATCTCCTCATTTTGATAAGCTGATCAGGAAAATCCCTCACAAAAGTGCCTAGCAGTCTTTTAATTGATTCTAGATTAAGTCAAGCTGGCAACCAATGTCAACCAACTCAAGCACTTGGTATTAGCAAATAGAGACAGTGCCACTGATCTTATTTTACTAGAAATGATCATGCTTTTATCATCTTTATCATTGCTCTCACCATTATCAATAATTGTTGGCCAACAGTTGAGAGCTGTTATATGTAAATTGGCTTTTCTATTTAAAGACTTACAAGTATTGACCAGCTCATTGTTCTATGGGTTCACTGTTTGGATGGGGCCACCTGGGTGATATTTCTGCTATTCTCAGATGAATCTATGTATGAGCCTGCAGTCAGCTGATAGCCCATGGACCACACATCTTCCTGGCATTTGACTAGCTTTAGCTGGATTTACACTTGAGTGGTTGAGCTGGCCCAGGCCCATTCACACAAGGGTACGCCAGAGTCCAGCTTCTGTTATCTTTGCTAATGCATATTGGTTGAGTTAAATCACAGGGCAAAACCAGCTTTAAAGTTCGTGGATTGGACAGCTAACACCTACTAGGACAGTGTTGAGAAGTGGGACCCCTAAGAGGTAGCTAGGACTCTGCCTTTGTGGATGGTGAGTGGGTTGGTTATTGTGGGAGAGGGTTCCCGGCACAGGCATGGAATTGGATTCCTTTCCTCACTCATGTGTGTTTTCTTGCTCTTTGGCCTCACTCATACAACAAGAAGGTCCTCTTCATGGCCAAGCATATAGTCTTGAGGCTGATACAGAAGGGTCACAGGGTTGAGGCCAGCCTGGGCTACTGGGATACATAAAGAATCACAGGTTACCTGAAACTTTGTATCAAAATACAAAATAAATAAATGAATAAGTAAATAAAACCCCAAAATGAACAAGTCCAAAAAGCTTTAAATTCAAGTCTCTAACTCTTGAGCTCCCAGCCTCCAGAACTTCAAGAAATCTTTCTTCTTTATAGATGACTCCATCTCAAGTATTGTGTTATAGCACCAAAAAATGGATGAAGATGTTTAATCCCAACCCAAGGTTCCTTTTGTCATGAAGCATAACATATTCACGGGCACTCTGGTCTGGAATATGACAGTGAGTGATTGCTCTGCCTCCCACAGACGAGGAACTCAAACTAGATGTCGGTGTTTGACTGAGAAGGAAAAGTTCAGGAAAATATGGCAGAAGGCACACATTTTATGGATACAACTATGCTTTCCTTGTACTGTCACCCTTTGGGGTCAATTCTATGGCTAGTCTCAAAAGGTTTAGCAATTTCTCTGAGTAAATGTGAAAATTGTTAGTTCTCTTTTGTAATACTAATTTTTTTTCTCCGTGTTACTTTTAACCAAGAATCAGGTTTTGGTTGTTAGTGTTTGTGTTACAAGGCAATTAAAAAAAAACAAAACCCATTAAATCGTATTTCAGACATGACCCCTTCTGGGTCCTAGTGCATCTGTCCCTAGGATATCCAGGCCCTCTGTCATCTTTCTGGCCTGTCTGCCCATGCGACAAGACTCTTTGCAAAGCCTGCCATGTGTGCTCACACTGCATTCCAGGTGACAACTTGACTGACACTGTTGTCCCCTGAAGTCACCTACCTGTCATTGAACTGCTCCTCCCACCAGTCCCAGGATAGTGCGTAAGTTACACTGTTTCGGGAGACCATGTTTATGAACACAGTAAAAACAGAATTGCATGAGCTTAGATTTAGGGAGAAGAATTATTATCTCTCTCTTTCCATCTCTTCCTCTGTGTGTTTGTCTCACATGAACTGAGAGGGGGGTGGAACTTACAGACGTCGGAAGATAATTTTCTGAAATTGTTTCTCTTCCTTTACCCTGTGGGCACTGGGGACGGAACTCAGGTCATCAGGCTGGGTGGCAAGTGCCTTTATCTTACTAGCCCAAGTGAAGCCTATTAACCAATTGTATTATTATAGAACATGATATCTCTGACGAATGTCTTGGCCAAATTTTGTCTTTTTCTCCTTGGACCAACTTTCTCTTGCCGGGGTTTGAGTCTACACTGTCATTATGAAAGTATAGAGGTCCATTGCTATCATTAGAAAAAGCAACATACTGCCGGGAAAGGCTGAACCCCTGAGCTGGCATGGAGATTAAGGGAGAAACACTTCTTGCCTTAAAGATTATCTTTCCTCATTAAAAATAATCAATCTCACTGCACTCTGGAAAAACCATAAGAACAGGAGAGCTCGTTCACAGAGATGAAGATTTGAACGCATAAAAGACTTGCAATTTGCTATAGCTAAAAATACATCCCATCTTGATGCGTTTCCATCACGTGTGTTGCTAGCTGTGCGTCCAGGCTTCATTTGTGAGAAGGCACCTCACCTGAGCCTGCAGTCAGGATGGGGTGCAGTGGCTTTAAGGGACTTTCTGTGAGGTGTGCACATTCTAGCTGTCTCCATTTGACACTAGCATCACTTTCCTGGAGTCTGGTGACGGCAGGCCCATCACAGTTTGGGTCTAGTCATTTACATGAGCCTAACATGCGCCTGTGCGAAGAGTCTCTTCAGCATGTGCCTTCTGCAGACTGAGATCAAGTAGGGGAAGTGTAAGACAAATAATTCATCACTACTGGAAGCAACAAAAGGCGAATGCATGAGCCAATATGAAAATGTGTAACAGGGAGAACAAAATCAAAATGCCAGAAAAGCCTGAGCATCAAAATTCAAATCGAATCAAGTTAGGAAAATTGAAAAATTTGACTGTACAAGAAAACAAAGAGAGTGACCCAAGAGTTATCAGATAGAAACTGGTAGGAAATTCGGATTCAGGATATCATAGATAGCAAATTGTAAGATTCAGAGCAAAAAATGTAAATGCCACTCAACCTGTAGAATGATCACCTTCCAGAATGGGCGTCGCCAGACGTCAGGGGATCAGTTGAAAGCCATTTTCTTAAACCATTTTTGGAAGGCAATTTGAATTCAAAATTATGGACTGCTCCCAAAGTATGGCTGTTATCAGAATATGCTCTTATATTAACAGACTCCGGAGTGGGCAAATCGTTGCAGGGAGGGCTGAAATGCTCTTTCAAATAATTTATGCTGAGTTGCAGTCCTTAGTTTAAGGGCCATCAGCATAGACTGCCAATCCCAATTCCAGGTTAATTGATGCTAAATTGGTGATTGGATTACAATGCTAATTTTAAATCTAATCTAGGAGTAACATTTCAGGAAGTCAGTCTGACAGAACAGTTAGCAAAGATAGGGTAGAAGAATCCAGAAATAAATCAGGGAGTGTATAGGTTTGAGGGAAACATGGGATAATCTTTAAGATATTGTTTGCTAGTTGAAAAAATGTCTGGTGTATTCGCTAATGAATTTCTTAAGGCAGAACAAACTTGCAGACATAAATACTTCTTGAATGAGCTCTTAAGGGAATCCTACAATCCTGTGGCTACAACTACTGCTTTTCGGTTGTTTGGACAAGCGCTGGCCACTGGTCGAGCTGCAGTCTGTAATAAGCTGTAGGTCTAGTTTTATACTTTCCCTCTATATCTTTTCCTCAACCCTCCTTTCCTTCCCCTCTTTCTTCTTTCATGAACCACTTGCTCAGGGAAGCACGTGCTCACCGACAGTGTCTTCAGTCTTCACGTTCTTGAGTAAAGACATAGAAAGCTTGATTGCTCCATTTGCGGGCAAAGAGAATGAAGGGTTTAGTGGAATTTGGAAGTTTTACGAAGGGAGGGTTTTGTAAAAGCCATCGATGTTAGTGGAGGCTGATCACATCTCAAGGAAAAGGCTACCGAGTGCTATTTCTCATCATATTATAGAATAGAGACAACAATAAATGAAGTTCAGAAGTAGGGGCCTGCCAGCCCAGAGAATTTTCTGAGCTGCCTTCTAGCTGCAGGCTTCGGGTGATTAGGCCGGTGTTGTTTTTTTTTTGGGAACAAGAAGAGTCCTCTGTTCTTGACTCATGTCTCCTACTTCTTGTAAGAGCTGAAATGATGCTCACGAGACTTCTGACCCTTACAGGGCCCTGGCTGCAGTAAACATGTTGATTCAGTTCCTGAGGCTGCTTTGAATGAGATGCAAAGAGGAAAATCGTGTATTTACTGAATTGGAGTAGGATCACTTAAAAGCTATAAGATTTTTAAGCCTTGATGCAAAATGTGTGAGAACTCTAATGGGAGCTACAAATCTCTGAGACTTTATTGTCCTGGCACAGTGTTGATTTTCCTAAGTAAACAAATATCTCTCTGTCCACAGGGATGCTACTAATAGAAGAAATAAACTCAATAGCGAAGTCTATTTTCCCTGTTGAAACCATTTGAATTTGGGGGTGGGGAGGTGGCTTGCCAGTTCATCATGTAGGTCAGTCACTGTGGGAAATTAGGGATTAACCATTTATCACTCTAAGATCTAGAATACATTGCTACCCAGAAAGTCTTTGGACAGGGAGGGGTATTAGTGAGAGATCTTTAGAGGAACAGAACCAACGGAATGAATGCCTATTACAATACAGTCCAGGTGGTTCAACAATGGCCCTGTGCATGCTGGAGAGGCTGAGAACCCTGTGGCTGTTGAGTCTATGAGACTGGCTGTCCCAGCTGTGCCGTTCTGGTATTAATAACTTGGAGGATGCTGGAGAGCTGCTAGCTTCAGCCTTCTCTGGAAGACTGGAGAAGCTATTGTCAGCAGTGAAGAACAGCAGCAACAGTGTAGATGTACCTAGTGCTAAGGACCAAAATCAGGTAAGCAAAATCAGTTGTACCCCCACTTCACCCCACCCCCACCTAGTCAACCTCTTTCTATTTAGGCTGCTGCCGTTGGAAGTACTGTCCACCCTGGGGACTGTCTTCCCCCATCAGTTAATACTTGGAGGAAACACTCTCGCACATATGCCTAGAGCTGTGTCTTTAGTTCGTCTGACCAGATTGATTGAACACTATAGGTGAGATGGGAATATTTCAAGGGTCCTTCTGAGGAATAGTAAGCCTGTGCTTTATTAAGTTTTCTCTTCAGGAGTGAGGCCCCTGAAGGGCTTCTGGTTTTAGAGAGCACTGAGGCAAGCTAAGCAGCGGTTTCGAAGGCACTGTGTGAATTTTGATTGGCTCAGCACCTTGTAATAAAAGCAGTCTGAGCCTGAGGAACAGAAACTATTCCAGTGTGTTGATAATCTAGTTCCTAATGTCATTTGATCTGGCCTTCTAGCTTAGAATACCGGTTTCTTCCTAGAACTGTATCACATAATTAAAAAAAAGAAGGTCCAGCAAGGAAACCTCTCAGGTTTGATTAGAAACTACCATTCTGAGGCTTTTGAAAAAAATTACTCTAAGAAAAAATTTGATGTATTATGATGGGATTCAAAGTAGAGTGTCCCTAGTATCTACTGACTACAGTCTGTCTTTCAGTTCACTTCCAGCGCAGTTTCTCTTTGTGGACTTAAAAGAGTTATTGGAAACAGCTTACTGGGAAATCCATCATCATCACAGAAGAGACAAGGTTAGCATCCCTACCTCAGGCCCATCAGAGGGCATGCTTCCCTTCCTCAGGCCTGCCAGAGGGCATGCTTCCCTACTTCAGGCCCATCAGAGGGCGTGCTTCCCTACTTCAGGCCCATCAGAGGGCGTGCTTCCCTACTTCAGGCCCATCAGAGGGCATGCTTCCCTTCCTCAGGCCCATCAGAGGGCATGCTTCCCTTCCTCAGGCCCATCAGAGGGCATGCTTCCCTTCCTCAGGCCCATCAGATGGTATAGATTCTCTTTTTAGAGGTATTCAAAGGTAAGCTTGCTCGTTCTCCAATGTTCTTTCCTTCCAACAGTCACAAGTACCCTTACGAAAGACTTGTCGTACAATGCTATTTCACTAGGGTGTGGCCCCTGCAGTTGTAATCCTAGAACCACAGATTTATTTTTCTGGTGATTACTTTTGGGATTGCTCTTCTAGCCTCATAGTTTATTTCCAGTTTCAACACTGAGAAATTCGTCATCATCAAGATAAAAAAAATCCAAATGTTTTTATTTATTTGTGTTGCTGAAGATCAAACCCAAGGCCTTGTGGAGGGTAGGTGGGGCTACATCATGGTCTCCCAAAGGGCATCGGATCTCTTGGAACTGGAATTACAGATGATTGTGAACCTTCATGTGGGTGCTGGGAATTAAACTCCAGTCCTCTGGAAGAGTAGCCAGAACGCATAACAACTGAGTCATCTCTCCAGGATGAAAGAAAAACCTTACATCCACTGAGATTTCTCCGTTCTTTGGCTTTATAAAGAACCTTTTTTTATGCTTCACTCTCTCATATTTCTGCATCTCGTATTTCTGTATCTTTGTTTTCTCTTTTCTTTTCTTTTCCAGCTCTATCCTTAAACATGGTCTCACAGGTAAGGTCCCTTTGACAGCATCCACACTTTGGTTTGACCTTTCTTGCTTTCATGTCCCGCAGTTGTCACTCTGATCCTACCAAGCAAGTGCTGTTCTTCCAAACCCCACACGTGTGCTGAGTATCCAAGGAGGGAGTCATGTTCTCAGACAAACCCAGCGCCACTTACACAGCCTCTCTCCCCTCCATCTTCTTACACTCAGCTCACGCTGACTCACTCTGGCTTAGTCACATTGACTTTGACTTATTTCCTAGACGGCTGGTGCTCTACTTAGCGTCCTGATTGTTTTTTTTTTAAGACTAATCTTTAACTGTAAAATCGTGTGCATGTGTACATGTGCAGGTCTGTGAGTGAGTGCGTGCAGGTGACCATGGGGTCCAGGAGAGGGAGCCAGATCCTCTGGAGAGGCACTTAAAGGCAGTTGTGAGCTGACAAACATGGGTGCTAGGAAACCAATTCCGTTTACTTGCAAGAAAGGGTGTACTCTGTCTCTCTAGCCACAGCCTCCTGACTTTGATAAACTATCTCCTTTGCTTACAAATCAGGCAGACCCCTCCTTGACGCCTTACAGCTGCAGGCAGAGACACCCAAACTGTTGTGCGCTGTGCCCATGGGCTTTCCTGATAAATTTCTACTTCACACCACGATTCACAGAACTCTTTGATAACAGTCTGTAAGTCTCTCTACACCATAAATTCTTTAAAGAATAGTCCTGTATTTTGATTAATGTCATTTCCCTACTAAAACCAGAAATTTCATAAGTGTTGTTCAGATGAGGGAGGCAGCGATCACGGGTCTTTTCGGAGAAGCTGCGCTTAGTCTTCAAATAAGGATAGTTCTGAAGTTCAGTGGACACTCCTTGAACCTCAGAAGTGAAAAGGCAACCACCGTGGATCAGAAGAGAAACTCTTCAGAGAAGGGGAGAGAGAGCACCGCCCACTTCCCAGCTGCCAGCAGACTCTGCTGAGAGAAAAGGTCACAGAGACCGGCACACAAGGTCATGGGGGGGGAGGCCAGAGGAAGGGCTAGGGAATCATTAACAGCTCTGCTTTCTCTCCTGCCTCATCTTCAACCCAGAAACAGGCCTAGTTGCACAACTGTCCCCCGCCCTGCCTCTCTTCACACTTCCATGCCCCCTGCCCCACCCCTCTTCATGCCTCTATTCTAGCGCAAGCCACTCTGGTTCCTGAAAGCCCCTGTGCTTTTCTTCTTCACAGTCTATTATCAACCTGGCAGTTTTAGAGCTCCTTTTGGCCGGCCAAACGTGATAATGTCATGCTTTATCTTAAAATCCTCTAATGGAATCCCATCTCCCTCCCAAGGACCTCATGACCATTGCGAGATGGTTCTTGGGAGACAAGAAGGCTCATCCTTGCTGTTCTTGTCCCTTGTTGCTGTCCGCTCTGTCTCTTCACTCCTGCCAGGCTGGCTGCCTTGCTGCTCCCCTGACCTCTAGAGACACACTTTCATTAGCCTCTGAATAACACTGACCCGTCTCAGCTCATACAATCCTTCTTCTCCTGTCTTTTTGGTGTGAGAAACACATACCATGTTCATGGTTCTGAATCTTGCTCTTTTTCACATTTTTTTATCAATCAAATTCACCATGATTTATGCCATCATACCTCCATTGTTGAACATTTGAATAGTTTCTAAATACTTCCTAATACAATCATTGGTGCAATAGGTAACTTTATAATGAAAGACATATCTAGATAGAGGGATCCATTATGGGGTTAGAGAGGCCTGGGGCTAGGGAAACTCGGAGGAATCCACAAGGATGACCCCAGCTAAGACTCTAAGCAATAGTGAAAAGGGTGCCTTCTCCTGTAATCAGACTGGTGACTTCCCTAATTGTCATCATAGAACCTTCATCCAGTAACTGATGGAAGCAGGTGCAGAGATTCACAGCCAAGCACTGGGCCAAGATCTGGGAGTCCAGTGGAAGAGAGGAAGGAGGGATTATATGAACAAGGGGGGCGGTTAAGATCATGGTAGGGAAACCTACAGAGACAGCTGGGGAGCTGAGCTCTTGGGAGCTCAGTGACTCTTGCCTGACAGCTGGGAAGCCTGCATGAGACCTAACTAGTCCCTCTGCATGTGGGTGACAGTTGTGTGGTTTGGTCTGTTTGAGTGGCCTCTGGCAATGGGACCAGAATTCATCCCTGGTGCATGAGCTGTCTTTTTGGAGCCCATTTCCTATGGTGGGATGCCTTACTCATCCTTGATGCAGTGGGGAGGGCCTTGGTCCTATCTCAACTTGATGTTCCAGGCTTTGTTGACTCCCTATGGGAAGCCTTACCCTTTCTGAGGAGTGGATGGGGGATGGATTGGGGGAAGTGATGGGAGTGGAAAGAGGGGAGGGAGGGGAAACCGTGGCTGGTATGTAAAATGAATAAAAATTTTGAAATAAAAATTATCAAAAAATTAGGTAACTTTATAAAGTTATCTTAGAATATTTGTGCAAGTATATCTATGCAAAGACACAAAGGGATGTTTTGGCTAAAGCGTAAAACACATTCGTAATTTAGACAAATATTGCCAAACCATTCTTCCCAATTGACAATGCAGTTAGAAATCCCTTCTGATATATAATTTAAAGCTAGAAGCCATTTATTTTTTCTTTTTCTCTCACCTGTCAATATCTTTTACCTATTTAACTTTTAGATTGTTGTTAAATTTCTCTGAATGTCTAAAAATTATTTTATATCATAATGATAAGCTCTTATCTATATAATGTATTAAAGCATAAGTTTTCACCTTTAATCCCAGCACTTGGAAGGCAGAGGCCGGGGATCTCCATGAGTTCAAGGCCAGCCTGGTCTACAGAGCAAGTTCCAGGATAGCCAGGACTACACAGAGGAACCCTGTTTTGAAAAAACAAAAATAAAACAAATACCAAACATGTTTTCCCTCAAGTTGTTACTTGTTTCAATCTAACAGATATTTTAACTTTTTTATTGTTTTATTTATAAGTTTTATGTATTGCTTCAGTACCATATATCTGCTCAATCTAGAAAAAACATAAAGGCAGTCAGTTTGCAACTTTGACCTATTTTTGCGGTAACATTATCAGCAAATTTTAATTTTCAGGAAGAGAGTTGTATTGCTACTTTCTATCTATTTTCTAGAACTTTCCTGTATGCTGAGCATAGCTTGCTGTCCCCCAACTAATTTGGTCTCTACTGCAGTGGTTTAATTACGATATTTTGTCTTTATGATAATCACACACATTTAGCAGAAGCTGTACATTGGCTAGGGATAGGCCACACAGGACTCTCTTGTATTGCTGGGCAACAGCCGCAGGCAGTAGCACCCAGCCATATGATGATGAGAGTAGCAGCCAGCCACGCTGAGAGTTAGCAACGGACACTGCGGTGTGTTGTTTCTTTACGCTAAGATGTTTGCTGGGTGAGGTGCACTAAGTGCATTTCAGTTTGTAGCCTGGACTTGTTACTGCTCTTTTGCCGTGACAAAGCACTACAACCAAAGTAATGTAAGAAAGAGAGTTGATTTTGGCTTACGGTTTCAGAGGGATAAGAGGAGTCTGGCACCGTAGGGAGGCCTGGCAGCAAGGGGTAGGCGTGATGGCCGGAGCAGGAAGGTCAGAGTTCACATCCTCAGCCACCAAAACAAAACGGAGAGGACAACCTAGAAGTGGGTAATGGCTACAAATTATCCAAGCTCATCTCTGGCCGCCTGGCTCACATTCCCACAGCTCCTTAGTGTAACTAAGTGTAACAGCACCACTGTCTTCATGACTTTTCAATTGCTCTGATGAGACACCATGACCAAGGCAGATAAAAGAAGGAGTTTATTTGGGACTTGAAGCTTCAGAGGATTAGTTAGAGTTTATGATCACCATGGTAGGGAGGATGGCAGCAGGCAGGCAGGCATGGCACTGGAGCAGTAGCTGAGAGTTGACATCTTCATCCACAAGCATGTGGCAGAGAGAGCTAACTGGGGATAGGGTGGACTTTGGAATCCTCAAACTCGTCCCTAGTGACATACCTCCTTCAACAAGGCCACACCTTCTAATCCTTTCCAAACATTCCTACCAACTGAGGAGCAAACATTCAAATACCCATCCCTATGAGGGCTAGTTTCATTCAAACTACCACAGACACCAACTGGGGACATTGAACCAAGTGTTCAAATACTTGAGCCTATGGGGACATTTCTCAATTAAACCACCAAAAGTATTTTCAACTTACATTTTTTTTTATCAGAACAGAACTCCATTATGAGCAGGAGAGCATCTATAATACTAATTGGATTTTGACTTAAAATTTATTTTATGAGTGTTTTGCCTGCATGTATGTATGAGTACCTCTGTGTGTGCTTTGTGCCCAAAGAGGTCAGAATGTGGCATTGGATCCCTGGAATTGGAGGTAAAGATGGTTGGTTGTGAGACACCACATGGGTACGGGGAATCAAACCCAGGTCCTTTGCAAGAGCAACTCAACTGCTAATTCATCTCTTCAGTCCCTTGGATTTTGATGTTTTGTCCCATTCTTTCTCTTTCTCCTCCTCTTTATCCTTTTTCATACCCAACATCTCCAATGATATTTTTCCCATTTTCTTTTGTATCTTTAAGATATGATAATTTGCTCAAGAGTGGTAATGCTGGGTCTTGAGGTGGAATGATTCCCAATTTTCTGGGAAACAAGCATCCTGATTTCCAAAGTGGCTGTACAAGTTTGCACTCCTGCCAGCAGTGGAGGAGTGTTTCTCTCGCTCCAATCCTCTCCAACATAGGCTGTTGTCAGTGTTTTTTTTATCTTAGCCATTCTGACTGGTATAAGATGGTATCTCGGAGTCATTTTGATTTGCATTTCCCTGTTGATTAAGCATGTTGTGTAATTCCTTAAATGTCTTTTTGGCCATTTGAGATTCTTTTGTTGAGAGTTCTCTGTTTAGATCTCCACCCTATTTTTTAATTGGATTATTTGGTATTTTGATGTCTAGTTTCTTGAGTTCTTTATATATTTTGGAGATTATCTCTCTGTCAGATGTGGGGTTGGTGAAGATCTTTTTCCATTCTGTAGGCTTTAATTTTGTCTTATTTACCGTGTTCTTTGCATGACAGAAGCTTCTCAGTTTCAGGAGGTTCCATTTATTGCTTGTTGCTCTCAGTGTGCTACTGGTATTTAGGAAGTGGTCTCCTGTGCAAAGGAATTAAAGGCTACTTCCCTCTTTCTCTTCTATCAGGTTCAGTATAACTAGGATGCTCAGTCATACCAAAGGACACTAGCTCAACTATGTTCATAGCAGCATTATTCATAATAGCCATAACCTGGAAACAAC
>LOJH01052863.1:309-12278 GCA_001685095.1 Ellobius talpinus
AGGTGTTAGTGAGCAAGTCCTGCCCTCTACAGGTGTTAGTGAGCAAGTCCCGCCCTCTACAGGTGTTAGTGAGCAAGTCCCGCCCTCTACAGGTGTTAGCTCTTCACATTTTCCACAGGCAGAGAAAAAGCACTAGGTGTGTTTGGGGAGGAGGGAGGTAGCAGTTGTATATTAAGGATTTGTGGTGAGCCTAAGAGGGGGGCAAAGTCTTCCTCGTCTCCCTTACCCCCCCCCGTTTGCACTGGAGTTTGAACCTGAGACTTTCTGAGTGTAGGTGAGCGTCTGTGGCAGAGCTACAGGGCTGCACAGGATGCATGTTTACAGAGAGTGCTCCTCTTCCTAGTCTGGCTTCCGAAAGGCTTCAGAGCCAAAGTGCACATCCTGACCCACCTAATGGGCTTCACATTGTGCTTGCGCAGACTGGCCTTCTGCTTTATCAATCAGAATCTCGAGCATTTGGTTGGTGCGAGCCTGTCCCCCAGAGCATCATCATCCCTGAGCAATCAGATAAAGCCAAATTCCTCAGTGTGCAAAACTGAAGACCAGGCCTTGGACCCGCGGTGACCTCTCCAAAGCGTGGGCATTGCTAGATGTAGCAGGAAACAGAAAGCTGGCCCACCCTGCGAGATCTTGCTCCTGAACTTTCCTAAACCTAAAAGCTGAATCTCAAGCATCTGGTGGGACTGGGCAAAGCCTGTCCGGTGCAAGGTGCCACAAGGTGTTCTCAGACAATTGGGAAAGGGTGCATGCTGCCATGGTGCGGTGCAGCGCTCTGCGGCACATGCGTGCACATGCGCATGGCGTGTGTGAGACAGTGTGTGACATCCTGGGGTCTGCAGCAGTAGGGGTCATCCTGGAAGTGGACTTGGGTTCCCAGCCTTTTTGTTAATCATACGCTTTGGACAGAGCTCTTAGCTGAGCCCCAGGAGACTTCTCCGAGCAGTGAGGATGGACTGAAGGTGAAGACAGCAGGTGGGCCTCTGGCATCTCTGCCAGCTCTGGTCTCTTTAGGTCCATCAGGTCCCACATCTGAGTGCAGTCACAGCGCAAATGCTTCCTCCACAAAGCCAACTTGGAACCACAGGGAGGTTATGCTGGCTCTGGGCTTGAGTTCCTTCCCACCTGTTTGCCTTACTGCCCCATTTGAAATGTGAGTTGAGGGAACTTCTGCTTTGTGGAATGAAGTGTTGCTTAATTTTAGAACTGAAAATAGTCAATTCAGATAGCTTATTAGAAAAACAGATAGGCAGGAGGAGGATTGGAGGGAGGGAAAGGCTGGAATTACTAAAGTTGTGAGACTGGATGGGCACAGGTCCTGGTTCTAATCTGTCATGGCAATCCTGAGCACATATCAACTTGTTATATAGAACTGACAATAATTAATCCAATTTGTGTGGTTATTCTCAGGTATTTGCTTCACTTGTACAGTGCAGGGTAAATGTAAAAACCTGGTTATTTTGAAGAGCATCTAAATTTTCAGTTATCTAATAGATGAATAGATGTGTTTTAGTTGCATTTGAGTTTCTTCTGAGGTGTTTTATTACTTAGAAGTTATTTTCTTTGCTCTACTTCCAACTTTTTTCATAAGATAGGAGATAAAAAGTGACTTTTTTTCCCCTGCAGACTCAGGCTCCCTCACCTGTAAGAGTTGGGGGCATAAAGCTCTCGGATGCCCTTTGTCGCCTTAGCTAATGCCGCCTGCATTTTGTTACTTACCTTCTACAGTGGGTAGAAGGTCTTTTTGTTGTCTGAGACTCACTAAGGCTCTATTACATGAGCCAATGAATGAGCGACCTCTTAAGCACTGTGCACACCAGGGTTGTCAAGGAGACAGGCAGGATGGTTCATTGTGATGGCACAGTGTGTTGTCAAGGAGACCAGCAAGATGTCTCAGTATGAAGGCACCTGCTCCTGAGTCTGATGACCCGAGTGAAATCCCTGGGGCCCATGTGGTGACAGGAGAAAACAGACTCCCAGTTGCTGTCTGACCTCCGTAGATACACAGTGGTGCCCCCGAAACATCAATGTAGAATTAAAAAGAATTCAATATAAATAAAATATAAAATATAACTATAATATAAAATATAAACAATAAACAAAAGTGAAACAACACTCATCAAAAGTCCTCCTTTCCACAGTTCATAGTCTAGAATAAGGCTGTGGCCGGAACACATGCCTGTGCCTCCTCTCAAAGGAGAATCACAGCGCCGACAGGAAATGCTCTGCACAGACAGGAAATGCTTCGCGGCACCAGCTGATGTGTCAGGGCTCAGTTCTCTCCCTGGGACCAATAGCTGCCAACCTACCATCTATATCAGAGGCCTGTGCAGCCATTTTGTGTGACCTGAAGTACTTTAAAAACGTATCACCAGCTTAAAGGGACAAAAAAGGATGCCTCATTAAAAATGTGGCTTTGAGGCATCTCTTGAAGTTCGTGCCTGTAATACCGGGCCCAGTTCCCGCATGGCAGCAATTGGCTAGCAGAATGGGCACAGGCGCATTCTGTACCATTACACAACTCCCCACTCTGCCCAGCACCTGCTGTCCATACTTCTACTTCCTGCCCCTGCGATGGACGGTTCCTGCATCTCACATGGAACCATACGGCATTTGTCCCTTTGTAATGGGCTTATTTATTAGCATTACCTACAAGTTCACCCATATTGGACCGGGTGTTGGTCTGAGTGGGTTGTGTTTCCATCCGTCACTGGTGGATACTGGGCTGTCTGTTTTCAGTAACATGCCCATGACCACGCTGCACAGGGAGCCAAGTCCCCGAAAGACAATAGTTTTGGAGCTAGGGTCTCTGGAACTTACTGCGTAGACTGGGTTGAACTTGCAGCAAACCCTTCACCCCTCCTGCCTCTGTTTCCTGAATGCTGGTGTTACAAGTGTGTGTCACCATGTCCAGCTAACATTTACAGTTTTGACAATCTCAACAGCCCCTCAGCTGGGCCCTCTGACCTCTAGCCTTGCCTTCTCCCACATTGAGCACTGAAGGATGAGCTTCAGCCTCGTGAACAAACTTCCGAATGGGGACCGAGCAGCATTCTTTCAGACATCCACAAAAGTGATGGAGCTGCTTAAGCGTTGTAAGAAGTAGTGACTGCCAGATGTTTTCAAGGTTTGATATCACAGTAATAACCATGTCCGGGAACACCACCCTGTGAGTTATTCAGCCTTGGGTTTGGTTCTGAGAAGTCCCTGTTTGAGAAGGAAATGTGTGTGGTTTTCTTGATTAGAACAAAGCTAGTTTGCCTTTTTTCCGGTGGTGCGCTGTGTATGCTGTTGAGACCTTTTCGTTTTAGGTGCTGGGAAACACCAAAATTATGAGTCATTCAGATTTTATTTCTGAATTTTCAGGCTGTCTTAGGGTAGGAAAGACGTGGTTTTTGTCACTGTGTTCGGTGGACGGGGTTTAGCTCTTTGGAGAAATGGCTGTTTCTGACTTGGTTTTTAATAGGGGAAGTAACATATTTTAAATGTCATTATCTGTCAGGGGCATATCATAATTAAATTTCATCATTATATGGACAAAATGTTGATATCAACTTAGAATTTTAGAGACTTCGATACGCTGTGGGTTGGGATTTACATTGCTACTATTAGTCTAGCATTTTAGACTATTGTAGTTTCAGGTGTAACTTTCAAATTTTATTGATGTATGCATTTATTTTTGTGATATAATCTCACTATGTAGCCCAGGCTGCCTTAGCCTTCTGAGTGCTAGGGTTATAGGTTACATACAAATGCCCGGCGTGGATGTTTAAGAACACAGCCAGTAAGGTGCAAAGAGCATTTAACTTCCTGAGAGAACACACTGTCTTGAAACACTTACAGAAATGGAGAAGTAGATTTGCAAACGGTTTGACATGCTGGTCACAGATCCTCCTGCCCGCTTCACTGTGGCTGGGCCTTCACAACTGCTCTCAAGGCTTCAAAGTTGCTTTAAAGCCTGGCTCCGTTTTAGTGTTTCATCGGGAGCTTTGTGATTACATTTCCTTAAAAGTGTTTATATTGCCTGGTCTTCTAAAGTAACGGAGCAAGCCCTTCAATAGGCTTGCAGCTTTAAGAAAATGGGCCACCCCCCACTCCCTGCCGTGTGTGTGTGTGTGTGTGTGTGTGGTTTAACCACCTTGGCTTAAACATTAAATCACGTGATAAGGGTCAAGCCTATATCTTAACATGAACACGCTACCTGATGACTACTTGATTTCCCTCCCTCCCTCCCTCCCTCCCTCCCTTTTTTGGAGACGGCTGAGATGCTACCAAACCTGATAACCCAAGTTCAGTCCCTGAGACCTAAAAGCCACTTCTCCAAAGTTGTCCTCTGCCCTCCACACTTGCTAGGGCATGTGGGCACCTCCTATCTAACCCCCAAACAAAAAAATATGCATACATTTAAACTTTAAGATATGTAGGAAAGACACCTGAAGATCTAAACTTTCTTGTCTCACCCCAATGTGCAGTAGTTTGATGAATTCTTTTCCTCTGCCCGGCCCCTGCTCCCAGGACTGGTAGTACTTGTGGCTGTTAGAAGTGATTCACTTTCCTATGACAGCTCTGGGGGTGCCTTGGATTATGGATTTAGCATGCATTCAGCAGAGGACACCACTACTACTAAGTTCAGGGGTGGAATTCAGATCCTCCTGGATGGAGGAATCCACCTTTCTCCCACCTTCTGCTGTCTTCTTCCATCTCTGTTGACCTAATTCTCAGCCTGTTTGCTCTCACAGAGGCCACAAGGGTCACAGCAGCGTCATGTGTACAGTCGCCTCACAGCCAGTGCCCATCAGTGTACATATGTGTACAGTCCAGAGCAGGCCTGATGATTTGTATGAAACCCAGGGGGTCCTGGATGATTCACCTCTGCTTCTGGAGATGACATTGTCATAGAGGGTGGAGGACTATGGTTGGCCAGCCCTGGCCACATGGCCATTGGGGAACAAGGGTTGAGGGCGGATGGGAGGTGGACTAATGGGGAAGGGCACTTGCTGCACAAGCCTGAGGCCCCAGTCTGGATCCCAGGACTAAAGTAAAAATCCAGGTGGCTGTGACCCTAGTAACGCTGGTGTTGATGGGGGCAGTGACAGGAGAATAGCTGGGTTTACTGGCTGCCAGCCTGACTTTGGAGTCAGTGATAGACCCTGTGTCAAGGGAATGAGGCCAAGAGTAACAGAACAAGACACTCAAAGTCCTCTTCTGTCCTATGGGCACCTGCATCTTCATACACATGTAAACATGTACCTGTGTGTGTGTGTCTGCATGTGTGTATGGGTGTGTTGTGCTGTCTCTCTCTCTCTCTCTCTCTCTCTCTCTCACACACACACACATACACACCATGTACCATGAAGAGCAAAATGAAACAAAACAACAAGGGGCTGCAGAGTGGTAGAGAAGGTTCCTCACCGAAAGGGAAGGGTCTGGCATCAGAAAAAGCAAAGATCCCTATAGTGTTGATCTGTCGCACAAGGTCTCTGAGTAGAACGGATTCGTTCTTCTGTTTCCAGCAGAGTGAGTGGCACTGGAAAGCTAGAGTTTAAGTCTTAATCTTGAAGTTGCTCACAATGTGGGCTAAGCCAAATAACAAAGCAATCTGGAGACGTGATTCAATCATTTTAACCTCTGCCTAGTTCTATCTTAGTAAGAGCATCCATTTGGCTTCATGTGTTTAGTAACGACTTCATACATTTCAGGGTGTACCTTTGGAGTAACTGTCTCCCCCGCGATTCTGAGCATTTGCTTCAGCTAACTGGACCCTTTCACTGAACTCATTAACAATACCCTCATCAGCACTGTTCAAAACCAAACACGGGAGCCAATTTCTACTCGGTAGATTTTAGCTGGTCCAAATGCAGTCGACGCCCAGAACCTAAGCACAGGACCGAGGTGGTTTACCTTTCATGGCCTTGTTCTGGATAACTGACAGATGCATCTCTTTATCTCTTCCCCAGTTTGGTGATGGGATCTCCTGCATCCCCATGCGGGAAACTTGTTTTGCTCCTGTCTTACTGGTCCAGCTCAGTTCTTTGGCCTCTGGCCACCTTCCACACTGACTTTTCCTCTCTCACTCCATCTGCCAGCCTCTATTGATCTATTCTTCCCAGTGCATTTCTGGAACGGGCAGAGTCAGGTACTAGACAACTTAACAGACGCTCTGGCCAGTGTCCCGCTCCTACCACACAATATGGCGCAGCATGCCTAAGCAGACATATGTTACTGCTGACACCGAGCCAGCCTAACTTTTCTGTTTCCCTGGACCACTGCAGCAAATGACCATCAATACAGAAGCTTGACCCAGCAGGGTTCTTCTTGTGCAGTTCCAAAGGCCAGAAATCTGAAACCATGGTGTGAGCAGGAACTGCTGACTCCAAAGGCTCTTGGGGACTTTCCTTCCTAGCTACCTCATCCCCTGGAGGCTGCCTGGCATCTGCTGCCTTCTGGGACTTGTGGATGCCTTCCAACGTCTTTCCATCTCCAGACGGTATTCCTTCTTAGGTGTCTCTGGACCCAGATTTCTCCTTTAGTTGGATAGTTGTTGCTGATGAGGGCTGTCCCTACTCTAATATGGCCTCATCTAGACTAATTATGACCACAGAGATCTGGTTTCCAAGTAAAGTCACGTTCCCATCGGGAGTTTGGACTTTTGTATACCATTTATGGGGTAAAATTCAACCCATACAAAGTTTCTAATGATATATATCCCATGAAGAAGTAGTATCCGGGGAAGTATCAGCCACACAGTGAAGATACTGGTGGTTGCTGCCCTTGAGGCAGATGAGGGTGAGAGGGAGAGGTACCTGACCGTTTCCTTATTGACAATGCCCAATGTCGACCTCACAGAACTATGGTGAAGGTCAGAGAAAAGGGTGTGCACAGTGCACCTGGCACACACACCATGTTCATTTACCACCACCTCTCCCTTCTAGTTAAACTGACCTGATTTGTAAACAAAGCGTCGCAAGCTTCATGATATTCGTCCTAGAGGTTAAAGGTAAAAGTCATCCGGCTGGAGTCCTCCGCTCAGACTCAGAACCCATGCAGAAATACCAGCACATACAACAATCCCAGTGCTGGGGGCAGAGTCAGGATGCCTAGGGCTTGCTGGCCAGCAGTGCAGTCTAACTGGTGAGCTCCAGACCAATGCAAGAGGATGCCTCAGCAGGAGGTAGGCTGCATGTCGGAGGCATGACACCTGAAACTAAGTGATGGGCCTTGTTTCCTGGTGTGATAAACTTTTTATTTTTTTTAAATATTGACAATACAAGCTACAATTTAATGAACAATACTATAATATTTCAAATAAATTACATTTTTGGTTGGAAACAGTTTCCTAAGGTTGAAATTTGTAAAAATTAGGACTATTAAATGATCATATCTAGTATTTGAAAAACATGACTTAATATAAATTTTGTTAACATCAAATTGTTATACCTATATTCAAAGGTTATGTAGTAACTACCAGGTTGCATGAAGAGGTAATTTAATTCTGTTATATTCTCCATAAAGAAATCATTTTCAATTTCTAATTTAAAAAGTATATGCCTAGATACAATGACTGCCTTGTCAAGAGTAAATGATTCATTTTACAAAAATTTTCTAAAATTATAACCATCTTAACAGAACCTTAAAAAAATTCTCTACATTTCATTCCATACACTCAACCAACAGATGAAAGCTGAAAGAGCCAGCCTTGTCAAATCTGTAATAAACAACACACATGTAACAGACTTAACTGTCAGATAAGGCTAAAGCCAGCTCTATTCCTCCTGCCAATTGGACAAACCTCTAGGTCACCATCTACTGACCATAGTAACCATACTTCTTAACATCACTCTATTGAAAATAGATTGGGTGTTGTCTTAGGACATTCTGTGAAGAGACACCATGACCACGGCAACTCTTATAAAGGGAAACATTTAATTGAGGTAGCGGCTTATAGTCCAGAGGATCAGTCCATGATCATCATGGTGGGAAGTATGGCAGTGTGCAGGCAGACATGGCGCTGGCTACATCTTGAGGAGGCAACAGGAGGCGGACTGTCACTGGGAGTAGCTTGAGTGTAGGACACCTCAAAGCCCACCCCCACAGTGACACACTTCCTTCAACAAGACCATGCCTACTCCAACCAGGTCACACCTCCTTATAGTGCCACTCCCTTTGGGGGTCTATTTTCTTTCAAACCACCACAGGTGGTTAGAAAAAGAAAATAACCGAATTAAATGATCTTTACCAAATACTGGCTTTTGGAATTGCTTAGGAAACAACCACGAGCATCACTGTGTATCCTTGTAGGCTTCAAGGTCAAAGCACAGGTGCTGGCCCTGAGCACTCTATCTGGGCAGAGGCTAGATTGTTTTCAAAGCACCACAGGTGAGCCCTTCATCTCCTGAAGCATCTAAACACTTGGCATCACTTAATAGAATCATTTGTTGATTTTATAGATATAAAACCAACTGTCCGCTGGGTGGTGGTGGCGCACACCTTTAATCCCAGCAGAGGTAGGCAGATTTCTGTGAGTTCGAGGCCAGCCTGGTCTACCAGAGCTAGTTCCAGGACAGGCACCAAAGCTACACAGAGATACCCAGTATTGAAGAAAAAAAAAGAAAAAAAAACCCAACTGTCAAAGACACCACTTGGATATTCTGGAAAAACTTTCTAAAGCTGTGAGTTGGATGACAGAGTATCTGGCATCCTTCTTTAATAGGAAAACATGGGGGATGGAGCCCTGCCACGGCCACTACAGCTGAGGCAGGGGGACAGTTGGGGCCTAGCTGAGCAGGGATTGGAGATTAACTGGGAGAGCATTGGGTTTCCTGGGACTGACTGCAGGCAGGAGGGAGAAAAGAGATGAGATGGTACTGAAGCCATGGTGGAGGGCTGCAGACACGATGGCCGTGCCTGGGGTGAAGGCAAGGCGGTGTCCAACAGCCTGAAGCTTGTGAAGGTCCTGCCCCTGGGCACGCTGTCCAATCACATGAACAACAACATATCCGAGAGGAAGAATGGGTCATTTTCTGGGTTGTCTCCTTGAAAGATTTCCGTCATCTGTGCTGCCATGGAAACCATGTTGATGTCCTTAATCCGAGCTTCTGTGGGAACCATGTTGATGTCCCTGATCTGTACCGCCTCTTTTGCAGTGGTATCGATGACTGCAGACTCATGACTGAGAATGAGAGACATTGAAGGCTTATGTGCCAACCTCTCCCCCCATAAAGAAACAATCCAGACATGAAGTTATTAAAGAGAGTCCTTAACAATTGTGATAAAGATGCTGAAGTGTAGCTCACTACAATTTTATGGCTTCTAGTTGGGGTGGGGAAGGACTCAGTTCCCTTAAGGGGCTAGACAGAGTTTAACCATGCTCCAACGAGTATATAAGCAACACAAATTGGACTTGATTTTTTTTCTTTTTGGGGGGTGTACAAGGGTGGAATGGAAAGTGAAGTGTGATCAGAATGCATTGTATGGAATTCCCAAGTAATTAATAAAAAATATTATGTCAGGGAGGATGAGGAAACATGGGCGGTTAGGGTACAGATTCTGAAATTATCTTTTGCTAAGAGGAAGAACTGAATGATATAGGGTAAAGGGCATGGGCAGTCGAACTAGTGTGCAGGTTTCATATCGGGTGGGGTAAGTGCCAGGTTCCTCTCCGCAGCATAAGTCAGTCTGGGAGATGCTGCAGGCAGAGCCATTGCCATTTGCCTCTCTGTGGTTTGAGGCAGTTAGGAATAGGTGAAGACTAAGATCCTCCACTGGGCAGGAGAATCTATCCCTCTGTCACGTAGGACATGAGGAATAATTCATCTTTACATAAGGAGGAGGGCTTTTGTTTGTTTTTCTGATTTGGCTACATGGCTAAAACTTGGCAGGTCTACATAGCTGGAGGCAGAAACAGCCGACCTTCTGGCAGGTCTTCTTTCCCATGCATCCTTGTTCTGTAGAGAGGCCTGTTTGCCACCTACAGGCCTGTGGGATGATTTGTGCTCCCTCCTAGAGGAATTCTTGAGCCTGGGAGTATCCTGCCATGCAAGTATTGCAATTTTAACCCATTTACTCAATTTTCAGTTTTCATAACCAACTTTCATATACTCAATTTTGCATATTATTCTACATTAAACCTTAAGTCTACTTTAAATTTGTTTTGACTTACTCATGTTAGACTTAATTTTGACAAACTATGCAGAATACTGTATGATAGGAGATAAAAATTGGTCTTTATCCAAGCTTGTTCTGTAAATGAATCATATTTGTACTGATTGATCATTAATTTGTATCTTAATTATCACTAACAGTTCATGAGTTTGTACCTTTTAAAAAGATTAGGATTTTACAATTTTATTCCTGCTAAGTTTGAGCCTTAAAAAATTGATTCTTGAATTAAAGATCTTTTTGTAATGTATTTTTACAAAATGGCAGGTTTTTTTTATATGACTAAGTTTCTCCAAATAGCTAAAGCTTAATGAAGATAGCAAAAATATCAGTTTTTATATGAGCCAATTTTAGAACAAACCATCTTGGAAGCCTGGTGTTGCCTCCCAGTTTTAAGCACAGGGATACAATGATAAGCGGAGGGAAACCACATGATCACCTTAACCAGGCCCATGGCACGTTTCCATCCTGATGAGGTCACCAGCCAAGATGGCTGCAAGCCACATGGTACTCCAAGGTGAGTCCATACATACATAGTATGCTGTAGCAAATTCAGATTATTTGTAGATAGACTTTTGACTATTAGTCATGTTGTTACAGAGTTGAAGCAGACTTTTTTATGTTTGGAATCTGGAGCCTTTTAAAACCACACAGATTTTGATATAATATGTATTTTTGGAATGGTAACTATACAAGCAGGACTTTTCAGGCTTGGAGGGATGGGAGAAAAAAGTAGGCCAAAAGCATGAAGCAAAAGGGTTCTATGATATCTGTTAGGATAGACACAAGTTTGGAGGCCCAGGAGAAATGGTGACAGGCCTTGTGGCTCTGGGCATGTTTGCAATTCAGGGCCTGGAGGAAGAGTAAAGTGAACTGTGAGTTCTGTGGAGGTAGGGCCTTGGACTACGGTAGCATTCCATTTTGCAGAGTTGCCTAAATCAGTTTAGATATTAAAAATTAAAAGTTCTGCATTTTGAGTCAGTGGTGGCCATTTGTCCACTAGATGTTGGAGCTGGGTTCGTATTGCAAGGTGAAGGAGAGTCCCAGGTTTCGATTCTACTGAAAATTTGGAGTATATAAGGGGGCAAAGGCAAAACAGGTCAAATCAAACCGCCTGGAGTGTCTTGGATTCAATCAAACAGGCCTGGAAAGTAGGGTGTGTGTGGGGGTGCATTTCCACCTCTACAATCCCAGATCTTAAGATCACAGGGTCAATGAAAGGCTCTCATTTTCATCCATGGGCCAGTGGCAAATTCCAGGAATTCTGGACCAGTCTTAGCCAGTAGAAAGGTCTGGAATCTTAGACTGAGCAAGTCTCAATACAAATGGTGCTTCAGTGAACCCTAGACCTAATTGTAGTACCTGGGGTAGGTTTACTGGCTGATCTTGTCCCCGTGTTTTGTTAGGTTGTATGTGTATTCTGGTCAAAAGCAGCATGGCTTCCCACGTAGAAGGTCAGACTGGATGGGGGAAACAGAAGAAAGAGCTGAGACAGAGTAAAGGAAAATGCTGCCTGAGAGAGACAGGTAGACCTGCCTGGCCCTCTTGAGTCCAGGGCTGAGGAGCGCATGAGAGTCAAGGAAGTTTGTTGGTAGGTGGGTCTGAGCAGCTAGTGGGTTCAGTGTCTCACTTCAGTTTCCACACCATTATGTCAAATTATTAAAGGCAGCTGTAGAGCTACAAAAGGTGGAAAGGAAGAGAGGCTTTGTCTGACCTTAGGTGAGACCATGAAGGTTTTCATACCCCATGATATGTAACATGAAGGGCCGGGCTTGTTGGGGTTTCTGTCCCACCCAGTACCCCACAGCCGGCAT
>LOJH01052865.1:0-12278 GCA_001685095.1 Ellobius talpinus
TATATATATATATATATATAGCAAATAGAGAAACTACTATTATAATTCCTAAGCATTAACACAGTCAAGTTAGAGACAGAGAGAATTTAGTCAAGATCACTAACCTGTGCCAGGTAGTACATAGTGCCTATAACCTCTTGGTGAAGATGAGGCAACCTTGAGGGGGTTCCTTGTGAAGATGACTTGCAACCCTACACTTGAAACCAATGGAAGTCAAAGCATCCTAACAGAATGGTGCTATTCAAAGAGCCATTGTATAGTCTCATAATTTTATATCACACTGGCGACATCTTCTTATAAACTGCCTGATTTTCAAACAGAACTCAGACTAACGACATAAGAGCATGCATCTCAGCCATGCCAACCAATCACTCAGTTGATGAGGAAATTTAAAGTTTTTCATTACTCAGGCATATGGATTTAAGGTGAAGATTTTCTTCCACATGACAATGTTAGTTCATATACTTAGTAAATATCTGTTCACAACCACTTTATGACAATCACTATTTCAAGCAACACACATATTGTGGTTACAGTGGCAAAATTCGGGGTGTTCATAGATGATGATGATTTGTGTGTGTGTGTGTGTGTGTGTGTGTGTGTGTGTGTGTGTGTGTGGTCATCACACCTTAATTTTGTGGCACCAGGAATCAAGCCTAACCTGTTGAATGCTAAACAAGTTCTTAATATTGAGCTATATTTCAAGTCCTGAAATTTGTTTTCTAGTAAAGAAAATCTGAAGCTCTGAAGATCTGGTTCAGTGGTCAAGAGTACTGATTACTCTTCCAGAGAGTTTACGCTCAGTTCCTAACACCCACATGGCAGATCACAACCATCAGCAGATATGACTCTTTTGGCTCCCATGGACACCAGCTACACACATGGTAAAGAGACTTAAATTCAGTCAAAACACTCATAAACTTAAAATAAAATTTAAATTAAAAAATTCCAGTTAAATACAGTGATCTACAGCTTATGAGAGACTGGGATAGAAGAGCTAATGCTTAATACTATCCCAGCTCTATAGTGAGGACTTGTCCCATAAAACAAAACAAATGAAAAAAAGTTTTCAAAGGTTTTTCTCTACTTTTTAAAAAATGAAACATTGAGAAAATGACTTCATTGATAAGATATTTGAAAATACCTTAGTTGGTAATTCCAATATACCCTATACTTTTCTGAGGAGAAAAGTTTTGCTATTTTCATATGTTCTTCAATGCAAGTAAGTCACAGGGAAGGGCTATGAGCCATCACCAGTGATGGCAGAAAATTATTTGAGAATCTTTCAAGACAAACACTAAATGCAAGAGATATGCTTGCTAATGTCAAGCATCTCCCTGTTTGGTGGTACATGCATACAATTGGAAACATTAGGTGCAATGTGTCAGAAATATTATAGACGTATAGTGGTCTCTTTATGTACATTCCATCTGTCCAAATCCACATATGCACATACTGTGCAGCAATCATTACCATGAGGGCAGTCACATAGATGTGTTAGTACAAGCCGTTCAAAGTCAATATTATCATTTACCCTGAATCCGATCATTTCTTTCTGTGTTGAATCTTTATTTTGGCTGAGTCAACTCTCTAAGTCATTCTTGACTCTTCCCACATTCTTTAGATGTTGAATGCTGCTTTCAGTCATGCCATCTCCCTATTATTTCAATAATTACTTCTATTAATAGTGCCATTTATAACCCCATACTTCAAACTCATTTATAAGGTCTTGTCTGAAGCAGTTCAATGACCCACTGGCTGGTCCCCATGGCTCCATAATGCCTTTTGTGCTCTTGACATTGCTGCTGCCACACTCATCATGAGGAGGGTAAACAGATCACTGCATAATGAATTTATTAGTATTTTCTCTTCAAGATAATATTAGCCAGAATCATTCCATCCTGGGCTCTTTCTTCCCATCTATTCTCATGTTTCATAATTTTGTTGTAAATCATTGTTTATTACTAAATCTGGCTCTTCATTTCTGCCTTTCCTTCTCATCAAAATAAATGTTCTCCTCTCCCTCTGCCATTGATTAGATTCTCTCCCTTCTTTAAGACTCCACTTACAAATATCCCCCAGATAAATTTATCTCTCTGCATTCTGGCCAATAATTCCAGTTACCCATATCTACAATACTTTAAGATTGTGTGGGTTACAAGTTTTACTATAGTGCACCGTTAATGATCAACTACACATTCTATGTTCTAATTAAAGTGTAATGATCCTCTGAGGGTAGCTTTCATCTGTGTATAATCATGATTGTAAAGAATAGATTGCTGACATAGGATATAATAGTACTGCTTAGCATTATATTAAGGAAGAGTAGATTTTTCTTGGGGACAAAAAGTCATAACAGCAAATATAACCTAATTACATTGAAGAAGTCAATCTGATTTTAAATGTATATTTTTACATAAATTATTTGTTGATAATTTTAATGAAATTGACTAGGTCTTGGGCTAACTCAGCAGTCTCGGGATCTATTTGATTTACCACCATAAACCCAAAACAGATTTTTAGAATGACTGAAAACCCCCACAACACCAAGATCAAATCTATGGTCTCTAGTATATACGTTTACTACTGCCATCCATTTGACCATCAGAAACATCTTAAAACTCTTATTTTTATTTATCAGCATCCTGTCACCATAAGCATGTTTGAAACAATGAAAATAATTTCCTTCATTCTTACACAACATCCTCAAAAAATTGACCACCCTTCCCTCACCATCCTCTTTTCTTAGAATGTTCTTCCTGTAACTGTGCTCACCCCTCTTCAAATCTTTCTGAAAATATCAAACTGTTAGAAGACCAGGTGATTTGCTCTGGCATTTCTTCATATACCCCACTAATTTGTTAATTCTCTTCCATAATTTTGTCTAAATTGTTGCATATATTTATATTTATAAGTTATTACATATATCATGTAATGTATTGCATTTATTATATATGATCTGTATGCACATGTGTATATATTCCTCATTTGCCCTTTACCTCTTCATTGGACTATAACCTTCAGGACACAGGATTTTGTTTGTTATGTACTCTATTTCTCCATTTTGCTGCTGTGACTAGTATCTAGTAAGTGTTTAAATATTATTTCCTGAATGAGGGAATGAATGACCTAGGATCTGCACTGAGGTCTGTCTGGAACACTGTGGTGATGGGAAGCAGTGGAGACTGTTTTATTGAAATATCTTCTTTCACTCCCTGGTCCTGGCCACCTTTTGCATATATTCCTTGCAAGTCATGTCGGTAACCATTCAAATCTTCTTTTATAGAAGTAGATCCCTTAGTGCTTGAAATGCAACAAATTTCCCGGCAGACTCGGACATCTTGAATAACAGGATTTGAAAAGCAAAAACAGAATGAGGGATCTTCTGAGCCTTTGTAGGATATCATTTTCTTAATAGCCAAGGTCTTTCCAAAGCCAGTATTGATTGATTTACCCGATGGAGGACACACCAGGCACTTTGTGACTGAAACAGCCAGGGATGCCATCTTCTCCTTCTCCTTCTCCCCCATCTTGGGTACTCAGTGTCTCACCAATCCTTCTAACTAGCTGGTTCCTGCCTCCCTGTCTCTAGCACATGCCCAGATAACTGCTGATTTCAACAGTAAATATTTCAGAAACACAATGAAATGTTTTGGTCCACACGAACAAAACTGAAATAATTTTCTGAAATTTCAAACAGTGCTGTTGACTTTCATACTAACATAGAAGTAAAAACTCCGGAAAGAGCATGCTTAGAGGAGTAAGGGAGAATGTCTTGTCCTGAAACACCTATTTCCTTACATTTCCCAGTCCTACAAAACTGAAAAGCATTTCCCTTCTGGGAGGATTTATCACGAAGAAAAGGAGAGCATTGAAAGCACTAGATAGACTGCCTCTTCTTGTTGGAGAAGTTACTGGGTGTGTTGCTTATCACAGCCATGCTTTATCTGCAACAAAGGGAAAAAACCAACAGGCAAGGGCATTTTGGTCAGGAGCTTTTGACTACAAAGCTCACTCCTCTGCATCGATCATGACGTGCTGATAACTTTGAAGACCTCTGTACTAAGGTATAATTAAGGGTAGAAAAGAGAGAGTTGAAGCAACACCAGGGTATTAACACAGTATCTATGGGTGCCTTTGTGAACTGCAGATAAAGACAAGTTTCTCAATATTTCCAGGAACCTAGTTCTATCTTCAGCATAAATTCTGGGTACTTAATGTAACAGCAACAAAGGAGAATGAGTGCACTTTCAAAGGTAAGAAAAGCATGCTGTGCTCAAAATGACCAGATTTAAAGGAGGCGAATTTGAGACATCTGAATGTGTAGAAATAATGATCCTGCCTTTCCAAGAATTTTAGCCTGCTGTAACCACATTCTGTCACAGTTACCATGGTGCTGTGTACACTGCAATGCGTAGGTGCCTGTATGATTCTGCTCTGGCTTGTAAACTACCTGTCAGTTGCTGGCTGTGTGTGATTGCCTCATTTCCTCTATTCCATCATGAACTCAGCAGCCTTGCAGCCTCTCCTTGCCCTGTGCTTCTCCTCCATGGAAGGCGGAGCTGTGCATGGTGTGCACTCAAAAATGCCTATTGAATGAACTTCTTGTCTATGTTGATCCTATTAACCAGATAATTGCCTAATCTCCACTTGGCTTTGTGCGCTATAGACACAACCTAACAGGTGAAGTGAATAAAAGCGCTTTCCCCACAAATACGCTCATGAATAGGCTCTTTGGAGTGAGCGAGAATGTGATCGGCTGCACCTCAGGAAGACAATGTTCATCTCACGCCAGTGAGCAGATTAAACCCAGGGCAAAGTTGACCCAAAAGATCAGACTTAGTAGCAACACAAACAAACCTTTATAGAAACCCAAGGAGGCTGCATATCCAGCCTATAGATATCACCACTTTTCTCTCTGAGCTAGCATTTAAAGCGGACATTCCAATCACCATCAACACTGTTTACTTGGGCTGAGGCAAAACTCAATAGGATCGATTCCAAGTCACAGGGCCAGAAAGAGGGAGCAGAACTGTGTTAGGGTACGGGAGACAGGGCAGGAAGAAGGAGAAAGGAGGGGGGGCTGCTTTCACAGAGGCATAGACAGTATTCAAGTTGCTAGAGAGTTGCGGAAAGTGAAGGGTTTGTGGGGTGACAGTCTGCCTTCTGGCAGGTCTTTTGCAGTTCAGGCTGTGAATTTAACAGGTCCAGTTAGCCAGCATTTCATAGGGCATTCTGCTCTTGTGGAAAGTCAAGAATGTTCAGTCAAAGAACGTTATATGAAGCAGTTACTTGTATGCGTTCTATTCTAGCACTTGATACATAAAAATATAAATAAGTGACATATCATAATATTTTCATGTTGGGTAACTACAGAGAATATTTTGGCAAGGGTGCTTAATCTAAAATGTTCAATTTTAATCAGTTTGAACTATGGTCTGTCTTTCTGTGAACTGAAAGCCACCAATCAATTTTCCTTTATCTTTTTTTCTGTTGTTCTCACCCAAGGCGATGCCTTTTGTAAAAGGGTATTTATTTTTAATGGATTTTTTAATGAATTTTTCAGTCAAGCTATTAATAATGCCATTAATTATAGGCAGCTTGTATTAAAGTGCACGCTGGCCTCTTAATCCTGACCCCCAGCTATTGGCTTGCAGCTAATCCAGCCTGGTGCTTGGCAGAGAAGGGCAGGCCTCAGCCAGTGGCTGCTAGGAAACAGGATGGGAAAGGCAGAACCAAGGGATAAGAGGGAGGAGGGAACGAATAGAATGTTCGCTTCTTCTTTGCCAGAGGGCCTGAAGTTTAAAGCCAGATGATGTGTGTGAGTGGGGTGGGATAATCCCGCGGATGCCATGCAAGCACTTAGGAAGAACTTCCCACTGGAAGGGTTTTGCTCTGCCTTCAAGGCCTGGCCGGTTTGATAACCCCACAGGAACACTGCGCTCCTTTACCTGAGGCGGTTATGTGCGACTGCCTCAGCTTCAATCTGCTTAAATCGACCAGACAGAAGCCTCTGCCGCATAATAGATTCCAATCCCTAGCTTTCTCCCCTTCAGCACTCCAGCTTCCCAGTGTTAGGAAAAGTGTTTAATTACCATTTGCTTTCAAGATACTTAAATGTTCCAGGATTTCACTCTGTGGTGAAAATGTTGCTGTGGCTTTGTGGGGATGAGTACAATATATGTTTTTACACTGGCAGGTAGCGCAAGTAAACTATCCGGTTTCAGTGAGTAAAGAGCAAGGTGGTGAGTGTTTGGGTGTTTTTTTGGTGATTGTTGTGGTTGACTTGATAAGGGTCAGTAGAACCAAGGATGCTATTGCCGCCTAACGTTGAAGTGGGAGAAGAAAAAGGAATTCATTGGTCCTCCTGCCTTCTGAAAGGGAGTTTTTACGTGGGATTGGAGAGAAAAATTTCTTTAAAAACAAACCAGTCTAATCAAAATAAATAATAACCCTCACGTCACTAGTCTGTGAAGGGCGATGCTGTACCTGCAATCGTATGTGCTATTTTTCCCCTGATATCATAATTTCTTGACCATTTTATTTGTGAGATTAATTATAAGTCTTGAACTCAGTTCTCTCAGTTAAGTGATGCAAATCTAAGATGTATTCAACCTCAAATGTTGTACAACATGCTGAGTTCTTCTGCAAACCACCTCATGCTTCCAAACGTTAGACTTAATATTGCTTATCTGGATTCCGATTCAAAATGAAACCCCATCAGGACACACTGACCTAACTGGATTTCGGATATTCTGTTACTTGAATGGTAAGCCCACATACCTTTAATTTTCTGAGCACCTGGCCCGAAACTCGATAAAGGAAGGTTCTGTGCTTGCATTTGGGTACTGGGCAGTTTTCCCACTAGATTCACAGTTTTGTAAATTGTGCCTTAAATCGGTGGCAGGGTAGAGTGATCAGATTGTGCCAAGATTCAAGATACAAGGTAAATTGAGGTTACCTGGATGTGGTTGGAAGAGTCTTTCTTCAGAAAATATCGTAACCCGAGCCTCTCTGCCAGCTTAGTTGTCCTACAGTGTCTCTGTATTCTTTACTGACTTAAAGAGGCAAAACAAACAAAGGAAAACCTCAATGTTTTCTGAAACAAATGAAGCCAGGAACTATGTGGTGCAGTTTGCCTAGCTTGTCTCAAATACTCTGGTGGTTTTCTTACACATTCAAAGATTCTCTCTCTTTTTCATCAAGACTTCCCCTAGGAAGTGGGGCTTCTTACTGCTCCCCTACAGGTCACCTCAGCATTTTCTCAAAGTTCAACATTCAATACAGCTTGGCTATCAAGACAGGCTCATTCATAGCTCAGAAGATCAGTAGTTCACTTGAAGATTTGGAGCAAAGACCAGGACTGGGAAACACAGAGGGAACAATTCTCTTCTGTAGTATTTATTTTGGGATAAATAGGAGAGGCTGAAGCCCAGTCTTTGTGAACACAGACTCTATATTTAGTTAATTGGGCAACATGTCTCTGTGAATATTTATTTTATGTCTCAGTTCATCCTAGTTTTTCAAAGTTCTTCTTTTTCATTTTTATCTCCAGCCTTTGTAAGTTTTATATTTATGGGTTACATATAAAGTCCACTGCAAGTTCCAGAAATTTTTTTTCAAAAGAACATTTTGTGAAAAGGGTGGTACAGCCCCTGGAATTCTGCCTCTTTTTATCTGATTGTGTCACTGACTATATTCACAGTTTTTCTCCTGTATAGAGCGTATTGCATTTACACACACTGAGGTCACAATAGAATAATGTATACAATTCCCGTGATTACATTTGAAGCAAGCCTGGCATGGACTAATGTATGTTCTTCTGAGACAAACTGACTTCAATCTTTTGTTTTTCCTAATGGGCAAAAAACCACATCCCTTTTAGATATGTTACGATAGGCAATATCAGAAGAGGCTTTAAAAAGCTTAAATTTTAATTTTTCAAATCTCCTCTCCCTTCCATATATGTCCCAAAATAAAGAGAAGAAAAAATTCACAGTCTAAATGAAGAAGAATCTGTGCCTATGGATCCCTATGTGAAAGTAATGGCGACGCTTCACAGCTATGACTCACTCTCCCCATTTCTTCGTTCAGTTTGCTTGGTGCTTTATATGATGCAATGAACTCACCCTTGTTTTCAGATGCTGCCTCACCTCCAGTTTATAAAGGGCCTTTATTTCATTACATCATGCTATGCATGTTCTCATTTTATGCAGTACTTTACGATGATAAAAGTTCTCCCTCTCTTCATTTAAGGATAGAAAGTTGAGGCTTAGAAAATTCAAGTGAGGTCCAACACCCCGCTATACACAAATCACAGGACTCAGTCCCAAGTCACCGTCTGATACTACCTTACATCACTCTACACTGCATCACCATACATCATGTTAGAGAGAATCAACCAGACTCCATAGTGGCAACAAAGTTAGGGCAGAAGTTCCATTAATAAGTTGCAGCATCTGATGTGCAGATCTTACTTCAATAGAAAAAATATGTATTTCTGGCATACATTGGAATATTTATTCTGCAGTCTTAGAAATATAGAGATTTGTCTGAAAACAAGCCTCACTTCACACTAGACAGAAGAGAGTTTTTCTTGTAGGCCTGTAGGTTCATGCTCTCTACGAAGGAAAAAGACACAAAGCATTGGTGGTGGAAGACTGAAAATACACCAGAAGAAAACTGAATCTGTGAACAAACAGCTCACTAAAAAACATAAATTAGTTAAATAAGCAAGGGTAGGGGATTCTGCCCAAGATACTTTAGAAACTAAAAACAATTCCCAATAGATTTTGAAGAAGTCATTATGGTGGCTCATGCCTTTAATCCTAAGAGAAAGACAGAGACAAATGGATCTCTGTGTGTTCCAGGCCAGCTTAATCTATTAAAGTTATAGGCCAGTAAGGACTATATAGTGAGTAAAATACTGTCAAGAAGGAGGAAGTGGAGAAGGAGCAGTAAAAATGATTCTGAAGCAAAGATGGTAGACTAACATGTCCTTGGCGTGGCCATAGAACATATCCATTCCCTAACATCCTTGAACACAACTTACTAAACTCAGACTGTCATGCAACTACTGAAAGACAGTGATGCCAAGGCTCATAAACATGTTATTAGATGTTTTACCATCAAGAAATCTAAATGAAGATCAAAGCTGTTATTAAAACACAGAGGGAGAGAATTGGACTTCATGGCAAGGCAACTATCATGGTGCTGTGTTCCCTTTTGCTCAATCATTACTCTCTCCCCTTCTCTCTCATCTTTTATTGGTCATCAAGGAAAAAACAAATCAAGATAGCTGATCATTGTCAATATTGATAATTTAGTGGCAAATCTATATATATTGCAAATCCTTGGTCTATTTGACTGTGGTTTATATTCTTTCTTGTTCTTTAGTTCTCATATCTCCCAATGGCATGACTTGAAAGAAATATGATCTGACCTCTATAGACTACTCTGAATATTCCACAAAACATAAAAGGAAAACACTCTATGATCCAGCTACAGCACTCGAGGTATAGAGCATGTATTTCAAATCCCTTACTTGACTGATTACCCATGTTTATCACTACACAATTCTCAGTAGCCAAGTTGAGGAATCCCTGTAGGCATGCAGCAAAACATAAATGCGTAAAGAAAATGTGGTTCTGGACACAATGGGAGACTTACTCCCCAGCAAGGAAATGGATGAACCTGGAGATCATTGTGCTAAGTGAAATAGCCATGCTCACATAGCTGGTATCACATCTTCATCGCTGGGTGTGCAATCTGGGTGAGGCGTGACTTCAACGTGAAAGAAGGACTATTTGGGATGTGGAAAGAACAAAGGAGCAAGGACATATGAGAAAAGGCAATGGGGGGTACTCAGTGTGATCAAAGTATGTTTACCTGTGGAAGCATCATTATGAAACCTCTTTGCATAATGAATATACATTAATAAAATATTAAAGTACATAAACTAGAAAATCATTTTCTAAGGTTTCTGGGAAAAAATTGTTATTGGCTGCAACCTCACAACTTTTCTTTTTCTAGGGAAGTTTCATATGGCTCTTGCTTTTTTGTCTCATGTCACTGTCTAGATATTTCACATTGACAATATTGGGTTATGGATTGCAGGGAAGAAGAGAGTAAAAGAACAAAAAGAGACCCATCCATGCTTGAGAGTCTCTATCTTCCCAGTGGGAATATATTTTTGTTTGTTCTTCACAGGAATGATGAATACTGATCAAACTAAATGCAAGAGCCACAAGGAAGTCAGCTGTGTATACTATAAAATACTGTGGGTCCTGAACCCGGTAGCACACTTTATGATTTCAGAAAGGACTGATAAATCTCAGGAAAGACCAGGTAAAAACATTTTAAAGCAAAGTAAACAGAGAGCCCCAGGGACTGCATTTCTCTCTCATCATCTCTATGTTGTTGCTTAACCCTTTAGAGTGTCTACCCTTCCAACATTTCTCTAGGGAGACACTCAATCCCCAAGGTTATAGAAAAAGCAAGAAGGACACTCGGTGAACACTCAGAGTAAACAAAGACTGCTTGTGTACAGAATCTGTTTTATTGTCACAATCTAAAATACTCTCTTCATATAGCACAAACAGCTCCTGGAATCTAAGACTTACTGAATCCTGGAAGTGAAGACCAGCTCATCTTTCCTCTTTATATCTAAGCTTGCCCATTACATAGACCTGGCAGAACAATGTAATTTTAAGATATCTGAGAGAAAAGAGCATAGATAGAAACATATGATCAAAGCAATTTGCGGATTTCCCCTAAGCCAGGCTAGTTTTGTTGTAACGTGCAGCTTTGCCAGTTACTAAAAAGCCAAAATATCTTCTTGAAGAAATCGCAACACAATCTTGGATGTGTAGAGTTTATTTTGCTGTCACCTTCAAAGAACGCAGTGATCAACACAGTGACCTTAACTGACATGTATGGGATGCTAGAGAGTAACAACGAATGACTTCTTCACTTTTGTATTATTTTTCTGAATAGCAGTAAGGACATATAGTATAATATAAAATAGCATGGTATTTTGTCCCAGCAAAATTTAGGCACCTGAACCATAATTTTAGGCCCGGTCAAGGGCAAGTGCATTTGTTTTATATATTAATCATGAATCCTCTATCATTAACTTGCAACAGCATTGGTGCGGTGGTCTTGTAGTAGAAAATGGAGACAGAGAAGAGAGAACTGTGCTTCACATATTCTTTGCTACTCCTTGCCTTTCCCTTAAAATGGGAATATTACCATAGAAGGAATGTATGTGCAGCTTTGCCCAGTACAACCCAGAGACGTGGAAATTTCCTCTTCCCCACCTCCACGTTGGGAGGCAGAAGGTGAGGGAACTGTGGTGAATTGACCATGTTCTCATGGAGCTTCACAGAGCCTCTTGTTTTGTTTTTTACGAGACCTTGCAGTTGCTTCATTCAGGTAAAATGAGCAACCCCACTTTATGAAAATATAAGGCTGTGATGGTAACAGCTCACATCAGGTAGTTTACTTTTGCTGGATTTAAAATATGTTTCTCGGATAAAGAAAGAAATTTAAATTTCAGAAATGTTTGAGTGAAATCATTAAGAATCTGCACTTTAAAGTATGTCTGGACATGGCGTCATGTAGAATAGTTAAGTCTGAGCCACATTTCAGAGTGATCAAGGAAGGTATAAAGATTTGATATGTGTTACCCAACAATATGAGAAAGACTTTGGTCTGTTTAGAATAAAATGCTATCAATATACTATCAATACAGGATGTGATTACAGGCTGATAAAAATGGTTATGGAAAGACACTTCTAGAAATTAAGGCTAATTGAATCCCCATGATGCCACAAAATGATTACAGTTGTTTGCTGATTGTCAGTTCTTGAAGTCACTCTAAATGCCATCGATGTATTAGCTGATAAGTCATCTCTACTTTCACTTGGGAAAATAAAATTAGTAGCTACATTTGTGAATTTATTTGTCACTTAAGCAGACACGTTTCTATGATTACTTAAATTACTGTGGTTTAAACCTGTGAGTTACATTCAAGGATTGTTGAGTCCTATCCTGTCTATCACAATGTAGAATTATTCCCTGTAGTAAAAGGGGGGCGCAGGCCTGCTTTTTGTCCTGCCTGGCTCCCGCATGGCTAGCTTAACACCCGAAATAACAACACATAAACTGTATTCATTTAAGCACTGCAGGGCCCATTATATCTAGCCTCTTCTTGGCTAATTCTCTAATCTTGATTAACCCATCTCTATTAATGTGTGTAGCACCACGAGGTGGTGGCT